>JACDNR010000609.1:0-36589 GCA_013421045.1 Propylea japonica
TGATCAAAGATGGCCAAATTATAATCCATGTATAGCTATACATGGCTTATAAACTTGAGTTTTCGAACAAAGATGGCCAAATTATAATCCATGTATAGCTATACATGGCTTATAAACTTGAGTTTTCGACCAAAGATGGCCAAATTATAATCCATGTATAGCTATACATGGCTTATAAACTTGAGCTTCTGATCAAAGATGGCCAAATTATAATCCATGTATAGCTATACATGGCTTATAAACTTGAGCTTTTGATCAAAGATGGCCAAATTATAATCCATGTATAGCTATACATGGCTTATAAACTTGAGTTTTCGACCAAAGATGGCCAAATTATAATCCATGTATACATGGCTTATAAACTTGAGCTTCTGATCAAAGATGGCCAAATTATAATCCATGTATAGCTATACATGGCTTATAAACTTGAGCTTTTGATCAAAGATGGCCAAATTATAATCCATGTATAGCTATACATGGCTTATAAACTTGAGCTTCTGATCAAAGATGGCCAAATTATAATCCATGTATAGCTATACATGGCTTATAAACTTGAGTTTTCGAACAAAGATGGCCAAATTATAATCCATGTATAGCTATACATGGCTTATAAACTTGAGTTTTCGACCAAAGATGGCCAAATTATAATCCATGTATAGCTATACATGGCTTATAAACTTGAGCTTCTGATCAAAGATGGCCAAATTATAATCCATATATATTGAGGCTTTCGAACAAAGATGGCCAAATTATAATCCATGTATAGCTATACATGGCTTATAAACTTGAGTTTTCGACCAAAGATGGCCAAATTATAATCCATGTATAGCTATACATGGCTTATAAACTTGAGTTTCTGACCAAAGATGGCCAATTATAATCCATGTATAGCTATACATGGCTTATAAACTTGAGCTTTCGATCAAAGATGGCCAAATTATAATCCATGTATAGCTATACATGGCTTATAAACTTGAGCTTCTGATCAAAGATGGCCAAATTATAATCCATGTATAGCTATACATGGCTTATAAACTTGAGTTTTCGACCAAAGATGGCCAAATTAATAATCCATGTATACATGGCTTATAAACTGAGCTTCTGATCAAAGATGGCCAAATTATAATCCATGTATATCTATACATGGCTTATAAACTTGAGTTTTCGACCAAAGATGGCCAAATTATAATCCATGTATAGCTATACATGGCTTATAAACTTGAGTTTCTGATCAAAGATGGCCAAATTATAATCCATGTATAGCTATACATGGCTTATAAACTTGAGTTTTCGAACAAAGATGGCCAAATTATAATCCATGTATAGCTATACATGGCTTATAACTTGAGCTTTCTGATCAAAGATGGCCAAATTATAATCCATATTATATTGAGTTTTCGATCAAAGATGGCCAAATTATAATCCATGTATAGCTATACATGGCTTATAAACTTGAGTTTCGACAAAGATGGCCAAATTATAATCCATGTATAGCTACATGGCTTATAAACTTGAGTTTTCGATCAAAGATGGCCAAATTATAATCCATGTATAGCTATACATGGCTTATAAACTTGAGTTTTCTGACAAAGATGGCCAAATTATAATCCATGTATAGCTATACATGGCTTATAAACTTGAGCTTCTGATCAAAGATGGCCAAATTATAATCCATGTATAGCTATACATGGCTTATAAACTTGAGTTTTCGACCAAAGATGGCCAAATTATAATCCATGTATACTGACTTTAATTTTGAGCTTCGATCAAAGATGGCCAAATTATAATCCATGTATATACATGGCTTATAAACTTGAGTTTTCGACCAAAGATGGCCAAATTATAATCCATGTATAGCTATACATGGCTTATAAACTTGAGCTTCTGATCAAGATGGCCAAATTATAATCCTGTATAGCTACATGGCTTATAAAACTTGAGTTTTCGACCAAAGATGGCCAAATTATAATCCATGTATAGCTATACATGGCTTTATAAACTTGAGCTCTGATCAAAGATGGCCAAATTATAATCCATGTATACATACATGGCTTATAAACTCGAGTTCTCGACCAAAGATGGCCAAATTATAATCCATGTATAGCTATACATGGCTCATAAACATGAGTTTTCGAAAAAGATGGCCAAATTATAATCCATGTATAGCTATACATGGCTTATAAACTTGAGCTTCTGATCAAAGATGGCCAAATTATAATCCATGTATAGCTATACATGGCTTATAAACTTGAGTTTTCGACCAAAGATGGCCAAATTATAATCCATGTATAGCTATACATGGCTTATAAACTTGAGTTTTCGACCAAAGATGGCCAAATTATAATCCATGTATAGCTATACATGGCTTATAAACTTGAGCTTCTGATCAAAGATGGCCAAATTATAATCCATGTATAGCTATACATGGCTTATAAACTTGAGCTTTTGATCAAAGATGGCCAAATATAATCCATGTATAGCTATACATGGCTTATAAACTTGAGTTTTCGACCAAAGATGGCCAAATTATAATCCATGTATAGCTATACATGGCTTATAAACTTGAGCTTCTGATCAAAGATGGCCAAATTATAATCCATGTATAGCTACATGGCTTAAACTTGAGCTTTGATCAAAGATGGCCAAATTATAATCCATGTATAGCTATACATGGCTTATAACTTGAGTTTTCGACAAAGATGGCCAAATTATATCCATGTATACATGGCTTATAAACTTGAGCTTCTGATCAAAGATGGCCAAATTATAATCCATGTATAGCTATACATGGCTTATAAACTTGAGTTTTCGAGCAAAGATGGCCAAATTATAATCCATGTATAGCTATACATGGCTTATAAACTTGAGCTTCTGATCAAAGATGGCCAAATTATAATCCATGTATAGCTATACATGGCTTATAAACTTGAGTTTTCGAACAAAGATGGCCAAATTATAATCCATGTATAGCTATACATGGCTTATAAACTTGAGTTTTCGACCAAAGATGGCCAAATTATAATACATGGCTTATAAACTCGAGTTCTCGACCAAAGATGGCCAAATTATAATCCATGTATAGCTATACATGGCTTATAAACTCGAGTTCTCGACCAAAGATGGCCAAATTATAATCCATGTATAGCTATACATGGCTTATAAACTTGAGCTTTTGATCAAAGATGGCCAAATTATAATCCATGTATAGCTATACATGGCTTATAAACTTGAGCTTCTGATCAAAGATGGCCAAATTATAATCCATGTATAGCTATACATGGCTTATAAACTTGAGTTTCGACCAAAGATGGCCAAATTATAATCCATGTATACATGGCTTATAAACTTGAGTTTCGACCAAAGATGGCCAAATTATAATCCATGTATAGCTATACATGGCTTATAAACTTGAGTTTTCGATCAAAGATGGCCAAATTATAATCCATGTATAGCTATACATGGCTTATAAACTTGAGTTTTGATCAAAGATGGCCAAATTATAATCCATGTATAGCTATACATGGCTTATAAACTTGAGTTTTCGACCAAAGATGGCCAAATTTAAAACATGTATAGCTATACATGGCTTATAAACTTGAGCTTTGATCAAAGATGGCCAAATTATAATCCATGTATAGCTATACATGGCTTATAAACTTGAGTTTCGACCAAAGATGGCCAAATTATAATCCATGTATAGCTATACATGGCTTATAAACTCGAGTTTTCGACCAAAGATGGCCAAATTATAATCCATGTATAGCTATACATGGCTTATAAACTTGAGTTTTGACCAAAGATGGCCAAATTATAATCCATGTATAGCTATACATGGCTTATAAACTTGAGCTTTTGATCAAAGATGGCCAAATTATAATCCATGTATAGCTATACATGGCTTATAAACTTGAGTTTTCGACCAAAGATGGCCAAATTATAATCCATGTATAGCTATACATGGCTTAAAACTTGAGCTTTTGATCAAAGATGGCCAAATTATAATCCATGTATAGCTATACATGGCTTAAAACTTGAGCTTTGATCAAAGATGGCCAAATTATAATCCATGTATAGCTATACATGGCTTATAAACTTGAGTTTTCGACCAAAGATGGCCAAATTATAATCCATGTATAGCTATACATGGCTTATAAACTTGAGCTTCTGATCAAAGATGGCCAAATTATAATCCATGTATAGCTATACATGGCTTATAAACTTGAGTTTTCGACAAAGATGGCCAAATTATAATCCATGTATAGCTATACATGGCTTATAAACTTGAGTTTTCGACAAAGATGGCCAAATTATAATCCATGTATAGCTATACATGGCTTATAAACTTGAGCTTCTGATCAAAGATGGCCAAATTATAATCCATATTATTGAGTTTTCGAACAAAGATGGCCAAATTATAATCCATGTATAGCTATACATGGCTTATAAACTCAAGTTTTCGACCAAAGATGGCCAAATTATAATCCATGTATAGCTATACATGGCTTATAAACTCGAGTTCTCGACCAAAGATGGCCAAATTATAATCCATGTATAGCTATACATGGCTTATGAACTTGAGCTTCTGATCAAAGATGGCCAAATTATAATCCATGTATAGCTATACATGGCTTATAAACTTGAGCTTCTGATCAAAGATGGCCAAATTATAATCCATGTATAGCTATACATGGCTTATAAACTTGAGTTTTCGACCAAAGATGGCCAAATTATAATCCATGTATACATGGCTTATAAACTTGAGCTTCTGATCAAAGATGGCCAAATTATAATCCATGTATATCTATACATGGCTTATAAACTTGAGTTTTCGACCAAAGATGGCCAAATTATAATCCATGTATAGCTTTACATGGCTTATAAACTTGAGATTCTGATCAAAGATGGCCAAATTATAATCCATGTATAGCTATACATGGCTTATAAACTTGAGTTTTCGAACAAAGATGGCCAAATTATAATCCATGTATAGCTATACATGGCTTATAAACTTGAGCTTCTGATCAAAGATGGCCAAATTATAATCCATATTATCAGTTTTTCGAACAAAGATGGCCAAATTATAATCCATGTATAGCTATACATGGCTTATAAACTCGAGTTTCTCGACCAAAGATGGCCAAATTATAATCCATGTATAGCTATACATGGCTTATAAACTTGAGTTTTCGACCAAAGATGGCCAAATTATAATCCATGTATAGCTATACATGGCTTATAACTTGAGTTTTCGAACAAAGATGGCCAAATTATAATCCATGTATAGCTATACATGGCTTATAAACTTGAGCTTCTGATCAAAGATGGCCAAATTATAATCCATGTATAGCTATACATGGCTTATAAACTTGAGTTTTCGACCAAAGATGGCCAAATTATAATCCATGCTATACATACTTATAATTTGAGCTTCTGATCAAAGATGGCCAAATTATAATCCATGTATATACATGGCTTATAAACTTGAGTTTTCGACCAAAGATGGCCAAATTATAATCCATGTATAGCTATACATGACTTATAATTTTGAGCTTCTGATCAAAGATGGCCAAATTATAATCCATGTATATACATGGCTTATAAACTTGAGTTTTCGACCAAAGATCGCCAAATTATAATCCATGTATAGCTATACATGGCTTATAAACTTGAGCTTCTGATCAAAGATGGCCAAATTATAATCCATGTATACATACATGGCTTATAAACTCGAGTTCTCGACCAAAGATGGCCAAATTATAATCCATGTATAGCTATACATGGCTCATAAACATGAGTTTTCGAAAAAGATGGCCAAATTATAATCCATGTATAGCTATACATGGCTTATAAACTTGAGCTTCTGATCAAAGATGGCCAAATTATAATCCATGTATAGCTATACATGGCTTATAAACTCGAGTTTTTCGACCAAAGATGGCCAAATTATAATCCATGTATAGCTATACATGGCTTATAAACTTGAGTTTTCGACCAAAGATGGCCAAATTATAATCCATGTATAGCTATACATGGCTTATAAACTTGAGTTTTCGAACAAAGATGGCCAAATTATAATCCATGTATAGCTATACATGGCTTATAAACTTGAGCTTTTGATCAAAGATGGCCAAATATAATCCATGTATAGCTATACATGGCTTATAAACTTGAGTTTTCGACCAAAGATGGCAAATTATAATCCATGTATAGCTATACATGGCTTATAAACTTGAGCTTCTGATCAAAGATGGCCAAATTATAATCCATGTATAGCTATACATGGCTTATAAACTTGAGTTTTCGATCAAAGATGGCCAAATTATAATCCATGTATACAATGGCTTATAAACTTGAGCTTCTGACAAAGATGGCCAAATTATAATCCATGTATAGCTATACATGGCTTATAAACTTGAGTTTTCGACCAAAGATGGCCAAATTATAATCCATGTATAGCTATACATGGCTTATAAACTTGAGTTTCTGATCAAAGATGGCCAATTATAATCCATGTATAGCTATACATGGCTTATAAACTTGAGTTTCGATCAAAGATGGCCAAATTATAATCCATGTATAGCTATACATGGCTTATAAACTTGAGTTTTCGACCAAGATGGCCAAATTATAATACATGGCTTATAAACTTGAGTTTTCGACCAAAGATGGCCAAATTATAATCCATGTATAGCTATACATGGCTTATAAACTTGAGTTCTCGACAAAGATGGCCAAATTATAATCCATGTATAGCTATACATGGCTTATAAACTTGAGCTTCTTGATCAAAGATGGCCAAATTATAATCCATGTATAGCTATACATGGCTTATAAACTTGAGCTTCTGATCAAAGATGGCCAAATTATAATCCATGTATAGCTATACATGGCTTATAAACTTGAGTTTTCGAACAAAGATGGCCAAATTATAATCCATGTATACATGGCTCATAATCTTGAGTTTTCGACCAAAGATGGCCAAATTATAATCCATGTATAGCTATACATGGCTTATAAACTCGAGTTTTCGACCAAAGATGGCCAAATTATAATCCATGTATAGCTATACATGGCTTATAAACTTGAGCTTTTGATCAAAGATGGCCAAATTATAATCCATGTATAGCTTATACATGCCTTATAAACTTGAGTTTTCGACCAAAGATATACATGGCTTATAAACTTGTATAGCTATACATGGCTTATAAACTTGAGCTTTTGATCAAAGATGGCCAAATTATAATCCATGATAGCTATACATGGCTTATAAACTTGAGTTTTCGACCAAAGATGGCCAAATTATAATCCATGTATAGCTTACATGGCTTATAAACTTGAGTTTTCGACCAAAGATGGCCAAATTATAATCCATGTATAGCTATACATGGCTTATAAACTGAGTTTTCGAAAGATGGCCAAATTATAATCCATGTATAGCTATACATGGCTTATAACTTGAGCTTTGATCAAAGATGGCCAAATTATAATCCATGTATAGCTATACATGGCTTATAAACTTGAGTTTTCGACCAAAGATGGCCAAATTATAATCCATGTATAGCTATACATGGCTTAAAACTTGAGTTTTGATCAAAGATGGCCAAATTATAATCCATGTATAGCTATACATGGCTTAAAACTTGAGCTTTTGATCAAAGATGGCCAAATTATAATCCATGTATAGCTATACATGGCTTATAAACTTGAGTTTTCGACCAAAGATGGCCAAATTATAATCCATGTATAGCATACATGCCATTCTATATAACTTATGAACTGAGCTTTTGATCAAAGATGGCCAAATTATAATCCATGTATAGCTATACATGGCTTATAAACTTGAGTTTTCGACCAAAGATGGCCAAATTATAATCCATGTATAGCTATACATGGCTTATAAACTTGAGTTTCTGATCAAAAATGGCCAAATTATAATCCATGTATAGCTATACATGGCTTATAAACTTGAGCTCTGATCAAAGATGGCCAAATTATAATCCATGTATAGCTATACATGGCTTATAAACTTGAGTTTTCGACAAAGATGGCCAAATTATAATCCATGTATAGCTATACATGGCTTATAAACTTGAGCTTCTGATCAAAGATGGCCAATTATAATCCATGTATAGCTATACATGGCTTATAAACTTGAGTTTTCGACAAAGATGGCCAAATTATAATCCATGTATAGCTATACATGGCTTAAACTTGAGTTTTCGACCAAAGATGGCAAATTATAATCCATGTATAGCTCTATACATGGCTTATAAACTTGAGCTTTTGATCAAAGATGGCCAAATTATAATCCATGTATATATACATGGCTTATAAACTTGAGTTTTTCGACCAAAGATGGCCAAATTATAATCCATGTATAGCTATACATGGCTTATAAACTTGAGTTTTTCGACCAAAGATGGCCAAATTATAATCCATGTATAGCTATACATGGCTTATACTTGAGCTTTTGATCAAAGATGGCCAAATTATAATCCATGTATAGCTATACATGGCTTATAAACTTGAGTTTTCGACCAAAGTTGGCCAAATTATATCCATGTATAGCTATACATGGCTTATAAACTTGAGCTTTTGATCAAGATGGCCAAATTATAATCCATGTATAGCTATACATGGCTTATAACTTGAGCTTCTGATCAAAGATGGCAAATTATAATCCATGTATAGCTATACATGGATTATAATTTGGCCATCTTTGATCAGAAGCTCAAGTTTATAAGCCATGTATAGCTTACATGGATTATAATTTGGCCATCTTTGTCGAAACTCAGTTTATAAGCCATGTATAGCTATACATGGATTATAATTTGGCCATCTTTGGTCGAAAACTCAAGTTTATAAGCCATGTAGCTATACATGGATTATAATTTGGCCATCTTTGGTCGAGAACTCAAGTTTATAAGCCATGTATAGCTATACATGGATTATAATTTGGCCATCTTTGATCGAAAACTCAAGTTTATAAGCCATGTATAGCTATACATGGATTATAATTTGGCCATCTTTGATCAAAACTCAAGTTTATAAGCCATGTATAGCTATACATGGATTATAATTTGGCCATCTTTGATCAGAAGCTCAAGTTTATAAGCCATGTATAGCTACACATGGATTATAATTTGGCCATCTTTGGTCGAAAACTCAAGTTTATAAGCCATGTATAGCTATACATGGATTATAATTTGGCCATCTTTGTTCGAAAACTCAAGTTTACAAGCCATGTATAGCTCAACATGGATTATAATTTGGCCATCTTTGGTCGAGAACTCGAGTTTTTAAGCCATGTATAGCTATACATGGATTATAATTTGGCCATCTTTGGTCGAAAACTCAAGTTTTTAAGCCATGTAGCTATACATGGATTATAATTTGGCCATCTTTGGTCGAGAACTCGAGTTTATAAGCCATGTATAGCTATACATGGATTATAATTTGGCAATCTTTGGTCGAAAACTCAAGTTTATAAGCCATGTATAGCTATACATGGATTATAATTTGGCCATCTTTGGTCGAAAACTCAAGTTTATAAGCCATGTAGCTATACATGGATTATAATTTGGCCATCTTTGGTCGAGAACTCGAGTTTATAAGCCATGTATAGCTATACATGGATTATAATTTGGCCATCTTTGATCAAAAGCTCAAGTTTATAAGCCATGTATAGCTATACATGGATTATAATTTGGCCATCTTTGATCAGAAGCTCAAGTTTATAAGCCATGTATAGCTATACATGGATTATAATTTGGCCATATATAGCTATACATGGCTTATAAACTTGAGCTTCTGATCAAAGATGGCCAAATTATAATCCATGGATTATAATTAGGCCATCTTTGGTCGAGAACTCGAGTTTATAAGCCATGTATAGCTATACATGGATTATAATTTGGCCATCTTTGTTCGAAAACTCAAATTTATAAGCCATGTATAGCTATACATGGATTATAATTTGGCCATCTTTGATCAGAAGCTCAAGTTTATAAGCCATGTATAGCTATACATGGATTATAATTTGGCCATCTCTGATCAAAAGCTCAAGTTTATAAGCCATGTATAGCTATACATGGATTATAATTTGGCCATCTTTGATCAGAAGCTCAAGTTTATAAGCCATGTATAGCTATACATGGATTATAATTTGGCCATTTTTGGTCGAAACTCAAGTTTATAAGCCATGTATAGCTATACATGGATTATAATTTGGCCATCTTTGATCAGAAGCTCAAGTTTATAAGCCATGTATATACATGGATTATAATTTGGCCATCTTTGGTCGAGAACTCGAGTTTTTAAGCCATGTATAGCTATACATGGATTATAATTTGGCCATCTTTGGTCGAGAACTCGAGTTTATAAGCCATGTATAGCTATACATGGATTATAATTTGGCCATCTTTGATCAGAAGCTCAAGTTTATAAGCCATGTATAGCTATACATGGATTATAATTTGGCCATCTCTGATCAAAAGCTCAAGTTTATAAGCCATGTATAGTTATACATGGATTATAATTTGGCCATCTTTGATCAGAAGCTCAAGTTTATAAGCCATGTATAGCTCTATACATGGATTATAATTTGGCCATTTTTGGTCGAAAACTCAAGTTTATAAGCCATGTATAGCTATACATGGATTATAATTTGGCCATCTTTGATCAGAAGCTCAAGTTTATAAGCCATGTATATACATGGATTATAATTTGGCCATCTTTGGTCGAGAACTCGAGTTTTTAAGCCATGTATAGCTATACATGGATTATAATTTGGCCATCTTTGGTCGAAAACTCAAGTTTATAAGCCATGTATAGCTATACATGGATTATAATTTGGCCATCTTTGATCAAAAGCTCAAGTTCATAAGCCATGTATAGCTATACATGGATTATAATTTGGCCATCTTTGGTCGAAAACTCAAAGTTATAAGCCATGTATAGCTATACATGGATTATAATTTGGCCATCTTTGGTCGAGAACTCAAGTTTATAAGCCATGTATAGCTATACATGGATTATAATTTGGCCATCTTTGTTCGAAAACTCAAGTTTATAAGCCATGTATAGCTATACATGGATTATAATTTGGCCATCTTTGATCAGAAGCTCATGTTTATAAGCCATGTATAGCTACACATGGATTATAATTTGGCCATCTTTGATCAGAAGCTCATGTTTATAAGCCATGTATATACATGGATTATAATTTGGCCATCTTTGGTCGAGAACTCGAGTTTATAAGCCATGTATAGCTATACATGGATTATAATTTGGCCATCTATGGTCGAAAACTCGAGTTTATAAGCCATGTATAGCTCAACATGGATTATAATTTGGCCATCTTTGGTCGAGAACTCGAGTTTTTAAGCCATGTATAGCTATACATGGATTATAATTTGGCCATCTTTGGTCGAAAACTCAAGTTTATAAGCCATGTAGCTATACATGGATTATAATTTGGCCATCTTTGGTCGAGAACTCGAGTTTATAAGCCATGTAGCTATACATGGATTATAATTTGGCCATCTTTGGTCGAGAACTCGAGTTTATAAGCCATGTATATTTATACATGGATTATAATTTGGCCATCTTTGATCAAAAGTTCAAGTTTATAAGCCATGTATAGCTATACATGGATTATAATTTGGCCATCTTTGTTCGAAAACTCAAGTTTATAAGCCATGTATAGCTATACATGGATTATGATTTGGCCATCTTTGATCAGAAGCTCAAGTTTATAAGCCATGTATAGCTATACATGGATTATAATTTGGCCATCTCTGATCAAAAGCTCAAGTTTTTAAGCCATGTATAGCTATACATGGATTATAATTTGGCCATCTTTGATCAGAAGCTCAAGTTTATAAGCCATGTATAGCTATACATGGATTATAATTTGGCCATCTTTGGTCGAGAACTCGAGTTTATAAGCCATGTATAGCTATACATGGATTATAATTTGGCCATCTTTGTTCGAAAACTCAAGTTTATAAGCCATGTATAGCTATACATGGATTATAATTTGGCCATCTTTGATCAAAAGCTCAAGTTTATAAGCCATGTATAGCTATACATGGATTATAATTTGGCCATCTTTGATCAGAAGCTCAAGTTTATAAGCCATGTATAGCTACACATGGATTATAATTTGGCCATCTTTGATCAGAAGCTCAAGTTTATAAGCCATGTATAGCATGGATTATAATTTATAATTTGGCCATCTTTGGTCGAGAACTCGAGTTTATAAGCCATGTATAGCTATACATGGATTATAATTTGGCCATCTTTGGTCGAAAACTCAAGTTTATAAGCTATGTATAGCTATACATGGATTATAATTTGGCCATCTTTGTTCGAAAACTCAAGTTTATAAGCCATGTATAGCTCAACATGGATTATAATTTGGCCATCTTTGGTCGAGAACTCGAGTTTTTAAGCCATGTATAGCTATACATGGATTATAATTTGGCCATCTTTGGTCGAAAACTCAAGTTTATAAGCCATGTAGCTATACATGGATTATAATTTGGCCATCTTTGGTCGAGAACTCGAGTTTATAAGCCATGTATAGCTATACATGGATTATAATTTGGCCATCTTTGTCGAAAACTCAAGTTTATAAGCCATGTATAGCTATACATGGATTATAATTTGGCCATCTTTGGTCGAAAACTCAAGTTTATAAGCCATGTAGCTATACATGGATTATAATTTGGCCATCTTTGGTCGAGAACTCGAGTTTATAAGCCATGTATAGCTATACATGGATTATAATTCGGCCATCTTTGATCAAAGCTCAAGTTTATAAGCCATGTATAGCTATACATGGATTATAATTTGGCCATCTTTGATCAGAAGCTCAAGTTTATAAGCCATGTATAGCTATACATGGATTATAATTTGGCCATATAAACTTGAGCTTCTGATCAAAGATGGCCAAATTATAATCCATGTATAGCTATACATGGCTTATAAACTTGAGTTTTCGAACAAAGATGGCCAAATTATAATCCATGGATTATAATTAGGCCATCTTTGGTCGAGAACTCGAGTTTATAAGCCATGTATAGCTATACATGGATTATAATTTGGCCATCTTTGTTCGAAAACTCAAGTTTATAAGCCATGTATAGCTATACATGGATTATAATTTGGCCATCTCTGATCAAAAGCTCAAGTTTATAAGCCATGTATAGCTATACATGGATTATAATTTGGCCATCTTTGATCAGAAGCTTAAGTTTATAAGCCATGTATAGCTACACATGGATTATAATTTGGCCATCTTTGATCAGAAGCTCAAGTTTATAAGCCATGTATAGCTATACATGGATTATAATTTGGCCATCTTTGGTCGAGAACTCGAGTTTATAAGCCATGTATAGCTATACATGGATTATAATTTGGCCATCTTTGGTCGAAAACTCAAGTTTATAAGCTATGTATAGCTATACATGGATTAAAATTTGGCCATCTTTGTTCGAAAACTCAAGTTTATAAGCCATGTATAGCTCAACATGGATTATAATTTGGCCATCTTTGGTCGAGAACTCGAGTTTTTAAGCCATGTATAGCTATACATGGATTATAATTTGGCCATCTTTGGTCGAAAACTCAAGTTTATAAGCCATGTAGCTATACATGGATTATAATTTGGCCATCTTTGGTCGAGAACTCGAGTTCATAAGCCATTTATAGCTATACATGGATTATAATTTGGCCATCTTTGGTCGAAAACTCAAGTTTATAAGCCATGTATAGCTATACATGGATTATAATTTGGCCATCTTTGGTCGAAAACTCAAGTTTATAAGCCATGTAGCTATACATGGATTATAATTTGGCCATCTTTGGTCGAGAACTCGAGTTTATAAGCCATGTATAGCTATACATGGATTATAATTTGGCCATCTTTGATCAAAAGCTCAAGTTTATAAGCCATGTATAGCTATACATGGATTATAATTTGGCCATATAAACTTGAGCTTCTGATCAAAGATGGCCAAATTATAATCCATGTATAGCTATACATGGCTTATAAACTTGAGCTTCTGATCAAAGATGGCCAAATTATAATCCATGTATAGCTATACATGGCTAATAAACTTGAGCTTTTGATCAAAGATGGCCAAATTATAATCCATGTATAGCTATACATGGCTTATAAACTCGAGTTCTCGACCAAAGATGGCCAAATTTTAATCCATGTATAGCTACATGGCTTATAAACTTGAGTTTTCGACCAAAGATGGCCAAATTATAATCCATGGATTATAATTAGGCCATCTTTGGTCGAGAACTCGAGTTTATAAGCCATGTATAGCTCTATACATGGTTTATAATTTGGCCATCTTTGGTCGAGAACTCGAGTTTATAAGCCATGTATAGCTATACATGGATTATAATTTGGCCATCTTTGATCAAAAGCTCAAGTTTATAAGCCATGTATAGCTATACATGGATTATAATTTGGCCATCTTTGATCAGAAGCTCAAGTTTATAAGCCATGTATAGCTATACATGGATTATAATTTGGCCATCTTTGATCAGAAGCTCAAGTTTATATGGCCAAATTATAATCCATGTATAGCTATACATGGCTTATAAACTTGAGCTTTTGATCAAAGATGGCCAAATTATAATCCATGTATAGCTATACATGGATTATAATTTGGCCATCTTTGGTCGAGAACTCGAGTTTATAAGCCATGTACATACATGGATTATAATTTGGCCATCTTTGGTCGAGAACTCAAGTTTATAAGCCATGTATAGCTATACATGGATTATAATTTGGCCATCTTTGATCAGAAGCTCAAGTTCATAAGCCATGTATAGCTCTATACATGGATTATAATTTGGCCATTTTTGTTTGAAAACTCAAGTTTATAAGCCATGTATAGCTATACATGGATTATAATTTGGCCATCTTTGGTCGAGAACTCGAGTTTATAAGCCATGTATAGCTAAACATGGATTATAATTTGGCCATCTTTGTTCGAAAACTCAAGTTTATAAGCCATGTATAGCTATACATGGATTATAATTTGGCCATCTCTGATCAAAAGCTCAAGTTTATAAGCCATGTATAGCTATACATGGATTATAATTTGGCCATCTTTGATCAGAAGCTCAAGTTTATAAGCCATGTATAGCTCTATACATGGATTATAATTTGGCCATTTTTGGTCGAAAACTCAAGTTTATAAGCCATGTATAGCTATACATGGATTATAATTTGGCCATCTTTGGTCCAAAACTCAAGTTTATAAGCCATGTATGACTATACATGGATTATAATTTGGCCATCTTTGGTCGAGAACTCGAGTTTATAAGCCATGTACATACATGGATTATAATTTGGCCATCTTTGGTCGAGAACTCAAGTTTATAAGCCATGTATAGCTATACATGGATTATAATTTGGCCATCTTTGATCAGAAGCTCAAGTTCATAAGCCATGTATAGCTCTATACATGGATTATAATTTGGCCATTTTTGGTCGAAAACTCAAGTTTATAAGCCATGTATAGCTATACATGGATTATAATTTGGCCATCTTTGGTCGAGAACTCGAGTTTATAAGCCATGTATAGCTATACATGGATTATAATTTGGCCATCTTTGATCAAAAGCTCAAGTTTATAAGCCATGTATAGCTATACATGGATTATAATTTGGCCATCTTTGATCAGAAGCTCAAGTTTATAAGCCATGTATAGCTATACATGGATTATAATTTGGCCATCTTTGGTCGAGAACTCGAGTTTTTAAGCCATGTATAGCTATACATGGATTATAATTTGGCCATCTTTGATCAGAAGCTCAAGTATAGCTATACATGGATTATAATTTGGCCATCTTTGGTCGAAAACTCAAGTTTATAAGCCATGTATAGCTATACATGGATTATAATTTGGCCATCTTTGATCAAAAGCTCAAGTTTATAAGTCATGTAAGCTATACATGGATTTTAATTTGGCCATCTTTGGTCGAAAACTCGAGTTTATAAGCCATGTATAGCTATACATGGATTATGATTTGGCCATCTTTGGTTGAAAACTCAAAGATGGCCAAATTATAATCCATGTATAGCTATACATGGCTTATAAACTTGAGCTTTTGATCAAAGATGGCCAAATTATAATCCATGTATAGCTATACATGGCTTATAACTTGAGCTTTTGATCAAAGATGGCCAAATTATAATCCATGTATAGCTATACATGGCTTATAAACTTGAGTTTTCGACCAAAGATGGCCAAATTATAATCCATGACTTATAATTTTGAGCTTCTGATCAAGATGGCCAAATTATAATCCATGTATATACATGGCTTATAAACTTGAGTTTTCGACCAAGATGGCCAAATTATAATCCATGTATAGCTATACATGGCTTATAAACTTGAGCTTCTGATCAAAGATGGCCAAATTATAATCCATGTATAGCTATACATGGCTTATAAACTCGAGTTCTCGACCAAAGATGGCCAAATTATAATCCATGTATAGCTATACATGGCTTATAAACTTGAGTTTTCGACCAAAGATGGCCAAATTATAATCCATGTATAGCTATACATGGCTTATAAACTTGAGCTTCTGATCAAAGATGGCCAAATTATAATCCATGTATACATGGCTTATAAACTTGAGTTTTCGAACAAAGAAGGCCAAATTATAATCCATGTATAGCTATACATGGCTTATAAACTTGAGTTTTCGACCAGAGATGGCCAAAGTATAATCCATGTATAGCTATACATGGCTTATAAACTTGAGTTTTCGACCAAAGATGGCCAAATTATAATCCATGTATAGCTATACATGGCTTATAAACTTGAGTTTCGAACAAAGATGGCCAAATTATAATCCATGTATAGCTATACATGGCTTATAAACTCGAGTTTTCGACCAAAGATGGCCAAATTATAATCCATGTATAGCTATACATGGCTTATAAACTTGAGTTTTCGACCAAAGATGGCCAAATTATAATCCATGTATAGCTATACATGGCTTATAAACTTGAGCTTCTGATCAAAGATGGCCAAATTATAATCCATGTATAGCTATACATGGCTTATAAACTTGAGCTTCTGATCAAAGATGGCCAAATTATAATCCATGTATAGCTATACACGGCTTATAAACTTGAGCTTCTGATCAAAGATGGCCAAATTATAATCCATGTATAGCATGTATACATGGCTTATAAACTCGAGTTCTCGACCAAAGATGGCCAAATTATAATCCATGTATAGCTATACATGGCTTATAAACTTGAGTTTTCGACCAAAGATGGCCAAATTATAATCCATGTATAGCTATACATGGCTTATAAACTCGAGGTCTCGACCAAAGATGGCCAAATTATAATCCATGTATAGCTATACATGGATTATAATTTGGCCATCTTTGATCAAAGCTCAAGTTTATAAGCCATGTATAGCTATACATGGATTATAATTTGGCCATATAAACTTGAGCTTCTGATCAAAGATGGCCAAATTATAATCCATGTATAGCTATACATGGCTTATAAACTTGAGCTTCTGATCAAAGATGGCCAAATTATAATCCATGTATAGCTATACATGGCTTATAAACTTGAGCTTTTGATCAAAGATGGCCAAATTATAATCCATGTATAGCTATACATGGCTTATAAACTTGAGCTTTTGATCAAAGATGGCCAAATTATAATCCATGTATAGCTATACATGGCTTATAAACTTGAGTTTTCGACCAAAGATGGCCAAATTATAATCCATGACTTATAATTTTGAGCTTCTGATCAAAGATGGCCAAATTATAATCCATGTATATACATGGCTTATAAACTTGAGTTTTCGACCAAAGATGGCCAAATTATAATCCATGTATAGCTATACATGGCTTATAAACTTGAGCTTCTGATCAAAGATGGCCAAATTATAATCCATGTATAGCTATACATGGCTTATAAACTCGAGTTCTCGACCAAAGATGGCCAAATTATAATCCATGTATAGCTATACATGGCTTATAAACTTGAGTTTTCGACCAAAGATGGCCAAATTATAATCCATGTATAGCTATACATGGCTTATAAACTTGAGCTTCTGATCAAAGATGGCCAAATTATAATCCATGTGTACATGGCTTATAAACTTGAGTTTTCGAACAAAGAAGGCCAAATTATAATCCATGTATAGCTATACATGGCTTATAAACTTGAGTTTTCGACCAGAGATGGCCAAAGTATAATCCATGTATAGCTATACATGGCTTATAAACTTGAGTTTTCGACCAAAGATGGCCAAATTATAATCCATGTATAGCTATACATGGCTTATAAACTTGAGTTTTCGAACAAAGATGGCCAAATTATAATCCATGTATAGCTATACATGGCTTATAAACTCGAGTTTTCGACCAAAGATGGCCAAATTATAATCCATGTATAGCTATACATGGCTTATAAACTTGAGTTTTCGACCAAAGATGGCCAAATTATAATCCATGTATAGCTATACATGGCTTATAAACTTGAGCTTCTGATCAAAGATGGCCAAATTATAATCCATGTATAGCTATACATGGCTTATAAACTTGAGCTTCTGATCAAAGATGGCCAAATTATAATCCATGTATAGCTATACACGGCTTATAAACTTGAGCTTCTGATCAAAGATGGCCAAATTATAATCCATGTATAGCTATACATGGCTTATAAACTCGAGTTCTCGACCAAAGATGGCCAAATTATAATCCATGTATAGCTATACATGGCTTATAAACTTGAGTTTTCGACCAAAGATGGCCAAATTATAATCCATGTATAGCTATACATGGCTTATAAACTCGAGGTCTCGACCAAAGATGGCCAAATTATAATCCATGTATAGCTATACATGGATTATAATTTGGCCATCTTTGATCAAAAGCTCAAGTTTATAAGCCATGTATAGCTATACATGGATTATAATTTGGCCATATAACTTGAGCTTCTGATCAAAGATGGCCAAATTATAATCCATGTATAGCTATACATGGCTTATAAACTTGAGCTTCTGATCAAAGATGGCCAAATTATAATCCATGTATAGCTATACATGGCTTATAAACTTGAGCTTTTGATCAAAGATGGCCAAATTATAATCCATGTATAGCTATACATGGCTTATAAACTCGAGTTCTCGACCAAAGATGGCCAAATTATAAACCATGTATAGAGCTATACATGGCTTATAAACTTGAGTTTTCGACCAAAGATGGCCAAATTATAATGGATATACATGGATTATAATTTGGCCATCTTTGATCAAAAGCTCAAGTTTATAAGCCATGTATAGCTATACATGGATTATAATTTGGCCATCTTTGATCAGAAGCTCAAGTTTATAAGCCATGTATAGCTATACATGGATTATAATTTGGCCATCTTTGGTCGAGAACTCGAGTTTATAAGCCATGTACATACATGGATTATAATTTGGCCATCTTTGGTCGAGAACTCAAGTTTATAAGCCATGTATAGCTATACATGGATTATAATTTGGCCATCTTTGATCAGAAGCTCAAGTTCATAAGCCATGTATAGCTCTATACATGGATTATAATTTGGCCATTTTTGTTTGAAAACTCAAGTTTATAAGCCATGTATAGCTATACATGGATTATAATTTGGCCATCTTTGGTCGAGAACTCGAGTTTATAAGCCATGTATAGCTAAACATGGATTATAATTTGGCCATCTTTGGTCGAGAACTCGAGTTTATAAGCCATGTATAGCTATACATGGATTATAATTTGTCCATCTTTGATCAGAAGCTCAAGTTTATAAGCCATGTATAGCTATACATGGATTATAATTTGGCCATCTTTGATCAGAAGCTCAAGTTTATAAGCCATGTATAGCTCTATACATGGATTATAATTTGGCCATTTTTGGTCGAAAACTCAAGTTTATAAGCCATGTATAGCTATACATGGATTATAATTTGGCCATCTTTGATCAGAAGCTCAAGTTCATAAGCCATGTATAGCTATACATGAATTATAATTTGGCCATCTTTGGTCGAAAACTCAAGTTAATGAGCCATGTATAGCTATACATAGATTATAGTTTGGCCATCTTTGATCAAAAGCTCAAGTTCATAAGCCATGTATAGCTATACATGGATTATAATTTGGCCATCTTTGTTCGAAAACTCAAGTTTATAAGCCATGTATAGCTATAGATGGATTATAATTTGGCCATCTTTGGTCGAAAACTCAAGTTTATAAGCCATGTATAGCTATACATGGATTATAATTTGGCCATCTTTGGTCGAAAACTCGAGTTTATAAGCCATGTATAGCTATACATGGATTATAATTTGGCCATCTTTGATCAAAAGCTCAAGTTTATAAGCCATGTATAGGTATACATGAATTATAATTTGGCCATCTTTGATCAGAAGCTCAAGTTTATAAGCCATGTATAGCTATACATGGATTATAATTTGGCCATCTTTGATCAAAAGCTAAAGTTTATAAGCCATGTATAGCTTTACATGGATTATAATTTGGCCATCTTTGGTCGAGACCTCGAGTTTATGAGCCATGTATAGCTATACATGGATTATAATTTGGCCATCTTTGGTCGAAAACTCAAGTTTATAAGCCATGTATAGCTATACATGGATTATAATTTGGCCATCTTTGGTCGAGAACTCGAGTTTATAAGCCATGTATAGCTATACATGGATTATAATTTGGCCATCTTTGATCAGAAGCTCAAGTTTATAAGCCGTGTATAGCTACATGGCTTATAAACTTGAGTTTTCGACCAAAGATGGCCAAATTATAATCCATGTATAGCTATACATGGCTCATAAACATGAGTTTTCGAAAAAGATGGCCAAATTATAATCCATGTTTAGCTATACATGGCTTATAAACTTGAGCTTCTGATCAAAGATGGCCAAATTATAATCCATGTATAGCTATACATGGCTTATAAACTTGACTTTTGGACCAAAGATGGCCAAATTATAATCCATGTATAGCTAAACATGGCTTATAAACTCGAGTTTTCGACCAAAGATGGCCAAATTATAATCCATGTATAGCTTACATGGCTTATAAACTTGAGCTTCTGATCAAAGGTGGCCAAACTATAATCCATGTATAGCTATACATGGCTTATAAACTTGAGCTTCTGATCAAAGATGGCCAAACTATAATCCATGTATAGCTATACATGGCTTATAAACTTGAGCTTCTGATCAAAGATGGCCAAATTATAATCCATGTATATACATGGCTTATAAACTCGAGTTTTCGACCAAAGATGGCCAAATTATAATCCATGTATAGCTATACATGGCTTATAAACTTGAGTTTTCGAACAAAGATGGCCAAATTATAATCCATGTATAGCTATACATGGCTTATAAACTTGAGTTTTCGACCAAAGATGGCCAAATTATAATCCATGTATAGCTATACATGGCTTATAAACTTGAGCTTCTGATCAAAGATGGCCAAATTATAATCCATGTATAGCTATACATGGCTTATAAACTTGAGTTTTCGACCAAAGATGGCCAAATTATAATCCATGTATAGCTATACATGACTTATAATTTTGAGCTTCTGATCAAAGATGGCCAAATTATAATCCATGTATATACATGGCTTATAAACTTGAGTTTTCGACCAAAGATGGCCAAATTATAATCCATGTATAGCTATACATGACTTATAATTTTGAGCTTCTGATCAAAGATGGCCAAATTATAATCCATGTATATACATGGCTTATAAACTTGAGTTTTCGACCAAAGATGGCCAAATTATAATCCATGTATAGCTATACATGGCTCATAAACTTGAGCTTCTGATCAAAGATGGCCAAATTATAATCCATGTATAGCTATACATGGCTTATAAACTTGAGCTTCTGATCGAAGATGGCCAAATTATAATCCATGTATAGCTATACACGGCTTATAAACTTGAGCTTCTGATCAAAGATGGCCAAATTATAATCCATGTATAGCTATACATGGCTTATAAACTCGAGTTCTCGACCAAAGATGGCCAAATTATAATCCATGTATAGCTATACATGGCTTATAAACTTGAGTTTTCGACCAAAGATGGCCAAATTATAATCCATGTATAGCTATACATGGCTTATAAACTCGAGGTCTCGACCAAAGATGGCCAAATTATAATCCATATAGCTATACATGGCTTATAAACTTTAGCTTTGATCAAAGATGGCCAAATTATAATCCATGTATAGCTATACATGGCTTATAAACTTGAGTTTTCGACCAAAGATGGCCAAATTATAATCCATGTATAGCTATACATGGCTTATAAACTTGAGCTTCTGATCAAAGATGGCCAAATTATAATTCATGTATACCTATACATGGCTTATAAACTTGAGCTTCTGATCAAAGATGGCCAAATTATAATTCATGTATACCTATACATGGCTTATAAACTTGAGCTTTTGATCAAAGATGGCCAAATTATAATCCATGTATAGCTATACATGGCTTATAAACTCGAGTTTTCGACCAAAGATGGCCAAATTATAATCCATGTATAGCTATACATGGCTTATAAACTTGAGTTTTCGACCAAAGATGGCCAAATTATAATCCATGTATAGCTATACATGGCTTATAAACTTGAGTTTTCGAACAAAGATGGCCAAATTATAATCCATGTATAGCTATACATGGCTTATGAACTTGAGCTTTTGATCAAAGATGGCCAAACTATAATCTATGTATAGCTATACATGGCTTATAAACTTGAGTTTTCGACCAAAGATGGCCAAATTATAATCCATGTATAGCTATACATGGCTTATAAACTTGAGCTTCTGATCAAAGATGGCCAAATTATAATCCATGTATAGCTATACATGGCTTATAAACTTGAGCTTTTGATCAAAGATGGCCAAATTATAATCCATGTATAGCTATACATGGCTTATAAACTCGAGTTCTCGACCAAAGATGGCCAAATTATAATCCATGTATAGCTATACATGGCTTATAAACTTGAGCTTCTGATCAAAGATGGCCAAATTTAATCCATGTATAGCTATACATGGCTTATAAACTTGAGCTTCTGATCAAAGATGGCCAAATTATAATCCATGTATAGCTATACATGGCTTATAAACTCGAGTTCTCGACCAAAGATGGCCAAATTATAATCCATGTATAGCTACATGGCTTATAAACTTGAGTTTTCGACCAAAGATGGCCAAATTATAATCCATGTATAGCTATACATGGCTCATAAACATGAGTTTTCGAAAAAGATGGCCAAATTATAATCCATGTATAGCTTATACATGGCTTATAAACTTGAGCTTCTGATCAATGGTGGCCAAATTATAATCCATGTATAGCTATACATGGCTTATAAACTTGACTTTTGGACCAAAGATGGCCAAATTATAATCCATGTATAGCTATACATGGCTTATAAACTCGAGTTTTCGACCAAAGATGGCCAAATTATAATCCATGTATAGCTTACATGGCTTATAAACTTGAGCTTCTGATCAAAGATGGCCAAATATAATCCATGTATAGCTATACATGGCTTATAAACTTGAGCTTCTGATCAAAGATGGCCAAACTATAATCCATGTATAGCTATACATGGCTTATAAACTTGAGCTTCTGATCAAAGATGGCCAAATTATAATCCATGTATAGCTATACATGGCTTATAAACTTGAGTTTTTGAACAAAGATGGCCAAATTATAATCCATGTATAGCTATACATGGCTTATAAACTTGACTTTTGGACCAAAGATGGCCAAATTATAATCCATGTATAGCTATACATGGCTTATAAACTCGAGTTTTCGACCAAAGATGGCCAAATTATAATCCATGTATAGCTATACATGGCTTATAAACTTGAGTTTTCGAACAAAGATGGCCAAATTATAATCCATGTATAGCTATACATGGCTTATAAACTTGAGCTTCTGATCAAAGATGGCCAAATTATAATCCATGTATAGCTATACATGGCTTATAAACTTGAGTTTTCGACCAAAGATGGCCAAATTATAATCCATGCTATACATGACTTATAATTTTGAGCTTCTGATCAAAGATGGCCAAATTATAATCCATGTATATACATGGCTTATAAACTTGAGTTTTCGACCAAAGATGGCCAAATTATAATCCATGTATAGCTATACATGACTTATAATTTTGAGCTTCTGATCAAAGATGGCCAAATTATAATCCATGTATATACATGGCTTATAAACTTGAGTTTTCGACCAAAGATGGCCAAATTATAATCCATGTATAGCTATACATGGCTTATAAACTTGAGCTTCTGATCAAAGATGGCCAAATTATAATCCATGTATAGCTATACATGGCTTATAAACTCGAGTTCTCGACCAAAGATGGCCAAATTATAATCCATGTATAGCTATACATGGCTCATAAACATGAGTTTTCGAAAAAGATGGCCAAATTATAATCCATGTATAGCTATACATGGCTTATAAACTTGAGCTTCTGATCAAAGATGGCCAAATTATAATCCATGTATAGCTATACATGGCTTATAAACTCGAGTTTTCGACCAAAGATGGCCAAATTATAATCCATGTATAGCTATACATGGCTTATAAACTTGAGTTTTCGACCAAAGATGGCCAAATTATAATCCATGTATAGCTATACATGGCTTATAAACTTGAGTTTTCGAACAAAGATGGCCAAATTATAATCCATGTATAGCTATACATGGCTTATGAACTTGAGCTTTTGATCAAAGATGGCCAAACTATAATCTATGTATAGCTATACATGGCTTATAAACTTGAGTTTTCGACCAAAGATGGCCAAATTATAATCCATGTATAGCTATACATGGCTTATGAACTTGAGCTTCTGATCAAAGATGGCCAAATTATAATCCATGTATAGCTATACATGGCTTATAAACTTGAGCTTTTGATCAAAGATGGCCAAATTATAATCCATGTTTAGCTATACATGGCTTATAAACTTGAGTTTTCGACCAAAGATGGCCAAATTATAATCCATGTATACATGGCTTATGAACTTGAGCTTCTGATCAAAGATGGCCAAATTATAATCCATGTATATCTATACATGGCTTATAAACTTGAGTTTTCGACCAAAGATGGCCAAATTATAATCCATGTATAGCTTTACATGGCTTATAAACTTGAGCTTCTGATCAAAGATGGCCAAATTATAATCCATGTATAGCTATACATGGCTTATAAACTTGAGTTTCGAACAAAGATGGCCAAATTATAATCCATGTATAGCTATACATGGCTTATAAACTTGAGTTTTCGACCAAAGATGGCCAAATTATAATCCATGTATAGCTATACATGGCTTATAAACTTGAGCTTCTGATCAAAGATGGCCAATTATAATCCATATTATTGAGTTTTTCGAACAAAGATGGCCAAATTATAATCCATGTATAGCTATACATGGCTTATAAACTTGAGTTTTCGACCAAAGATGGCCAAATTATAATCCATGTATAGCTATACATGGCTTATAAACTTGAGCTTCTGATCAAAGATGGCCAAATTATAATCCATGTATAGCTATACATGGCTTATAAACTCGAGTTCTCGACCAAAGATGGCCAAATTATAATCCATGTATAGCTATACATGGCTTATAAACTTGAGTTTTCGACCAAAGATGGCCAAATTATAATCCATGTATAGCTATACATGGCTTATAAACTCGAGGTCTCGACCAAAGATGGCCAAATTATAATCCATGTAAAGCTATACATGGCTTATAAACTTTAGCTTTTGATCAAAGATGGCCAAATTATAATCCATGTATAGCTATACATGGCTTATAAACTTGAGTTTTCGACCAAAGATGGCCAAATTATAATCCATGTATAGCTATACATGGCTTATAAACTTGAGCTTCTGATCAAAGATGGCCAAATTATAATCCATGTATAGCTATACATGGCTTATAAACTTGAGTTTTCGACCAAAGATGGCCAAATTATAATCCATGTATAGCTATACATGGCTTATAAACTTGAGTTTTCGAACAAAGATGGCCAAATTATAATCCATGTATAGCTATACATGGCTTATGAACTTGAGCTTTTGATCAAAGATGGCCAAATTATAATCCATGTATAGCTATACATGGCTTATAAACTTGAGTTTTCGACCAAAGATGGCCAAATTATAATCCATGTATAGCTATACATGGCTTATGAACTTGAGCTTCTGATCAAAGATGGCCAAATTATAATCCATGTATAGCTATACATGGCTTATAAACTTGAGCTTTTGATCAAAGATGGCCAAATTATAATCCATGTATAGCTATACATGGCTTATAAACTTGAGTTTTCGACCAAAGATGGCCAAATTATAATCCATGTATACATGGCTTATAAACTTGAGCTTCTGATCAAAGATGGCCAAATTATAATCCATGTATATCTATACATGGCTTATAAACTTGAGTTTTCGACCAAAGATGGCCAAATTATAATCCATGTATAGCTTTACATGGCTTATAAACTTGAGCTTCTGATCAAAGATGGCCAAATTATAATCCATGTATAGCTATACATGGCTTATAAACTTGAGTTTTCGAACAAAGATGGCCAAATTATAATCCATGTATAGCTATACATGGCTTATAAACTTGAGTTTTCGACCAAAGATGGCCAAATTATAATCCATGTATAGCTATACATGGCTTATAAACTTGAGCTTCTGATCAAAGATGGCCAAATTATAATCCATATTATTGAGTTTTCGAACAAAGATGGCCAAATTATAATCCATGTATAGCTATACATGGCTTATAAACTCGAGTTTTCGACCAAAGATGGCCAAATTATAATCCATGTATAGCTATACATGGCTTATAAACTCGAGTTCTCGACCAAAGATGGCCAAATTATAATCCATGTATAGCTATACATGGCTTATGAACTTGAGCTTCTGATCAAAGATGGCCAAATTATAATCCATGTATAGCTATACATGGCTTATAAACTTGAGCTTCTGATCAAAGATGGCCAAATTATAATCCATGTATAGCTATACATGGCTTATAAACTCGAGTTCTCGACCAAAGATGGCCAAATTATAATCCATGTATAGCTACATGGCTTATAAACTTGAGTTTTCGACCAAAGATGGCCAAATTATAATCCATGTATAGCTATACATGGCTCATAAACATGAGTTTTCGAAAAAGATGGCCAAATTATAATCCATGTATAGCTATACATGGATTATAATTTGGCTTATAAACTTGAGCTTCTGATCAAAGATGGCCAAATTATAATCCATGTATAGCTATACATGGCTTATAAACTTGACTTTTGGACCAAAGATGGCCAAATTATAATCCATGTATAGCTATACATGGCTTATAAACTCGAGTTTTCGACCAAAGATGGCCAAATTATAATCCATGTATAGCTTACATGGCTTATAAACTTGAGCTTCTGATCAAAGATGGCCAAACTATAATCCATGTATAGCTATACATGGCTTATAAACTTGAGCTTCTGATCAAAGATGGCCAAACTATAATCCATGTATAGCTATACATGGCTTATAAACTTGAGCTTCTGATCAAAGATGGCCAAATTATAATCCATGTATAGCTATACATGGCTTATAAACTTGAGTTTTCGAACAAAGATGGCCAAATTATAATCCATGTATAGCTATACATGGCTTATAAACTTGACTTTTGGACCAAAGATGGCCAAATTATAATCCATGTATAGCTATACATGGCTTATAAACTCGAGTTTTCGACCAAAGATGGCCAAATTATAATCCATGTATAGCTATACATGGCTTATAAACTCGAGTTTTCGACCAAAGATGGCCAAATTATAATCCATGTATAGCTTACATGGCTTATAAACTTGAGCTTCTGATCAAAGATGGCCAAACTATAATCCATGTATAGCTATACATGGCTTATAAACTTGAGCTTCTGATCAAAGATGGCCAAACTATAATCCATGTATAGCTATACATGGCTTATAAACTTGAGCTTCTGATCAAAGATGGCCAAATTATAATCCATGTATAGCTATACATGGCTTATAAACTTGAGTTTTCGAACAAAGATGGCCAAATTATAATCCATGTATAGCTATACATGGCTTATAAACTTGACTTTTGGACCAAAGATGGCCAAATTATAATCCATGTATAGCTATACATGGCTTATAAACTCGAGTTTTCGACCAAAGATGGCCAAATTATAATCCATGTATAGCTATACATGGCTTATAAACTTGAGTTTTCGAACAAAGATGGCCAAATTATAATCCATGTATAGCTATACATGGCTTATAAACTTGAGCTTCTGATCAAAGATGGCCAAATTATAATCCATGTATAGCTATACATGGCTTATAAACTTGAGTTTTCGACCAAAGATGGTCAAATTATAATCCATGCTATACATGACTTATAATTTTGAGCTTCTGATCAAAGATGGCCAAATTATAATCCATGTATATACATGGCTTATAAACTTGAGTTTTCGACCAAAGATGGCCAAATTATAATCCATGTATAGCTATACATGGCTTATAAACTTGAGCTTCTGATCAAAGATGGCCAAATTATAATCCATGTATAGCTATACATGGCTTATAAACTCGAGTTCTCGACCAAAGATGGCCAAATTATAATCCATGTATACATGGCTCATAAACATGAGTTTTCGAAAAAGATGGCAAAATTATAATCCATGTATAGCTATACATGGCTTATAAACTTGAGCTTCTGATCAAAGATGGCCAAATTATAATCCATGTATAGCTATACATGGCTTATAACTCGAGTTTTCGATCAAAGATGGCCAAATTATAATCCATGTATAGCTATACATGGCTTATAAACTTGAGTTTTCGACCAAAGATGGCCAAATTATAATCCATGTATAGCTATACATGGCTTATAACTTGAGCTTTTGATCAAAGATGGCCAAATTAATCCATGTATAGCTATACATGGCTTATAAACTTGAGTTTTCGACCAAAGATGGCCAAATTATAATCCATGTATAGCTATACATGGCTTATGAACTTGAGCTTCTGATCAAAGATGGCCAAATTATAATCCATGTATAGCTATACATGGCTTATAAACTTGAGCTTTGATCAAAGATGGCCAAATTATAATCCATGTATAGCTATACATGGCTTATAAACTTGAGTTTTCGACCAAAGATGGCCAAATTATAATCCATGTATACATGGCTTATAAACTTGAGCTTCTGATTAAAGATGGCCAAATTATAATCCATGTATATCTATACATGGCTTATAAACTTGAGTTTTCGACCAAAGATGGCCAAATTATAATCCATGTATAGCTTTACATGGCTTATAAACTTGAGATTCTGATCAAAGATGGCCAAATTATAATCCATGTATAGCTATACATGGCTTATAAACTTGAGTTTTCGAACAAAGATGGCCAAATTATAATCCATGTATAGCTATACATGGCTTATAAACTTGAGTTTTCGACCAAAGATGGCCAAATTATAATCCATGTATAGCTATACATGGCTTATAAACTTGAGCTTCTGATCAAAGATGGCCAAATTATAATCCATATTATTGAGTTTCGAACAAAGATGGCCAAATTATAATCCATGTATAGCTATACATGGCTTATAAACTTGAGTTTTCGACCAAAGATGGCCAAATTATAATCCATGTATAGCTATACATGGCTTATAAACTTGAGTTTTCGACCAAAGATGGCCAAATTATAATCCATGTATAGCTATACATGGCTTATAAACTTGAGCTTCTGATCAAAGATGGCCAAATTATAATCCATGTATAGCTATACATGGCTTATAAACTTGAGCTTTTGATCAAAGATGGCCAAATTATAATCCATGTATAGCTATACATGGCTTATAAACTTGAGTTTTCGACCAAAGATGGCCAAATTATAATCCATGGCTTATAAACTTGAGCTTCTGATCAAAGATGGCCAAATTATAATCCATGTATAGCTATACATGGCTTATAAACTTGAGTTTTCGACCAAAGATGGCCAAATTATAATCCATGTATAGCTATACATGGCTTATAAACTTGAGCTTCTGATCAAAGATGGCCAAATTATAATCCATGTATAGCTATACATGGCTTATAAACTTGAGTTTTCGAACAAAGATGGCCAAATTATAATCCATGTATAGCTATACATGGCTTATAAACTTGAGCTTCTGATCAAAGATGGCCAAATTATAATCCATGTATAGCTATACATGGCTTATAAACTCGAGTTCTCGACCAAAGATGGCCAAATTATAATCCATGTATACATGGCTCATAAACATGAGTTTTCGAAAAAGATGGCAAAATTATAATCCATGTATAGCTATACATGGCTTATAAACTTGAGCTTCTGATCAAAGATGGCCAAATTATAATCCATGTATAGCTATACATGGCTTATAAACTCGAGTTTTCGACCAAAGATGGCCAAATTATAATCCATGTATAGCTATACATGGCTTATAAACTTGAGTTTTCGACCAAAGATGGCCAAATTATAATCCATGTATAGCTATACATGGCTTATAAACTTGAGCTTTTGATCAAAGATGGCCAAATTATAATCCATGTATAGCTATACATGGCTTATAAACTTGAGTTTTCGACCAAAGATGGCCAAATTATAATCCATGTATAGCTATACATGGCTTATAAACTTGAGCTTCTGATCAAAGATGGCCAAATTATAATCCATGTATAGCTATACATGGCTTATAAACTTGAGCTTTTGATCAAAGATGGCCAAATTATAATCCATGTATAGCTATACATGGCTTATAAACTTGAGTTTTCGACAAAGATGGCCAAATTATAATCCATGTATACATGGCTTATAAACTTGAGCTTCTGATCAAAGATGGCCAAATTATAATCCATGTATAGCTATACATGGCTTATAAACTTGAGTTTTCGACCAAAGATGGCCAAATTATAATCCATGTATAGCTTACATGGCTTATAAACTTGAGTTTGATCAAAGATGGCCAAATTATAATCCATGTATAGCTATACATGGCTTATAAACTTGAGTTTTCGAACAAAGATGGCCAAATTATAATCCATGTATAGCTATACATGGCTTATAAACTTGAGTTTTCGACCAAAGATGGCCAAATTATAATCCATGTATAGCTATACATGGCTTATAAACTTGAGCTTCTGATCAAGATGGCCAAATTTTAATCCAATTATTGAGTTTCGAACAAAGATGGCCAAATTATAATCCATGTAGCTATACATGGCTTATAAACTCGAGTTTTGACCAAAGAGGCAAATTATAATCCATGTATAGCTATTACATGGCTTATAAACTTGAGTTTTCGACCAAAGATGGCCAAATTATAATCCATGTATAGCTATACATGGCTTTGAACTTGAGCTTCTGATCAAAGATGGCCATTATAATCATGTATAGCTATACATGGCTTATAAACTTGAGCTTTTGATCAAAGATGGCCAAATTATATCCATGTATAGCTATACATGGCTTATAAATTGAGTTTTCGACAAAGATGGCCCAATTATAATCCATGTATACATGGCTTATAAACTTGAGCTTCTGATCAAAGATGGCCAAATTATAATCCATGTATATCTATACATGGCTTATAAACTTGAGTTTTCGACCAAAGATGGCCAAATTATAATCCATGTATAGCTATACATGGCTTATAAACTTGAGCTTCTGATCAAAGATGGCCAAATATAATCCATGTATAGCTATACATGGCTTATAAACTTGAGTTTCGAACAAAGATGGCCAAATTATATCCATGTATAGCTATACAGGCTTATAAACTTGAGTTTTCGACCAAAGATGGCAAATTATAATCCATGTATAGCTATACATGGCTTATAAACTTGAGCTTCTGATCAAAGATGGCCAAATTATAATCCATATTAATTGATTTTTCGATCAAGATGGCCAAATTATAATCCATGTATAGCTATACATGGCTTATAAACTCAAGTTTTCGACCAAAGATGGCCAAATTATAATCCATGGCTTATAAACTCGAGTTCTCGACCAAAGATGGCCAAATTATAATCCATGTATAGCTATACATGGCTTATGAACTTGAGCTTCTGATCAAAGATGGCCAAATTATAATCCATGTATAGCTATACATGGCTTATAAACTTGAGCTTCTGATCAAAGATGGCCAAATTATAATCCATGTATAGCTATACATGGCTTATAAACTTGAGTTTTCGACCAAAGATGGCCAAATTATAATCCATGTATACATGGCTTATAAACTTGAGCTTCTGATCAAAGATGGCCAAATTATAATCCATGTATAGCTATACATGGCTTATAAACTTGAGTTTTCGACCAAAGATGGCCAAATTATAATCCATGTATAGCTATACATGGCTTATAAACTTGAGCTTCTGATCAAAGATGGCCAAATTATAATCCATGTATAGCTATACATGGCTTATAAACTTGAGTTTTCGAACAAAGATGGCCAAATTATAATCCATGTATAGCTATACATGGCTTATAAACTTGAGCTTCTGATCAAAGATGGCCAAATTATAATCCATATTATTGAGTTTTCGAACAAAGATGGCCAAATTATAATCCATGTATAGCTATACATGGCTTATAAACTCGAGTTCTCGACCAAAGATGGCCAAATTATAATCCATGTATAGCTACATGGCTTATAAACTTGAGTTTTCGACCAAAGATGGCCAAATTATAATCCATGTATAGCTATACATGGCTTATAAACTTGAGTTTTCGAACAAAGATGGCCAAATTATAATCCATGTATAGCTATACATGGCTTATAAACTTGAGCTTCTGATCAAAGATGGCCAAATTATAATCCATGTATAGCTATACATGGCTTATAAACTTGAGTTTTCGACCAAAGATGGCCAAATTATAATCCATGCTATACATGGCTTATAAATTTGAGCTTCTGATCAAAGATGGCCAAATTATAATCCATGTATATACATGGCTTATAAACTTGAGTTTTCGACCAAAGATGGCCAAATTATAATCCATGTATAGCTATACATGGCTTATAAACTTGAGCTTCTGATCAAGATGGCCAAATTATAATCCATGTATATACATGGCTTATAAACTTGAGTTTTCGACCAAAGATGGCCAAATTATAATCCATGTATAGCTATACATGGCTTATAAACTTGAGCTTCTGATCAAAGATGGCCAAATTAATCCATGTATAGCATACATGGCTTATAAACTTGAGTTTCTCGACCAAGATGGCCAAATTATAATCCATGTATAGCTATACATGGCTTATAAACTTGAGTTTTCGAAAAAGATGGCCAAATTATAATCCATGTATAGCTATACATGGCTTATAACTTGAGCTTCTGATCAAAGATGGCCAAATTATAATCCATGTATAGCTATACATGGCTTATAAACTTGAGTTTTCGACCAAAGATGGCCAAATTATAATCCATGTATAGCTATACATGGCTTATAAACTTGAGTTTTCGACCAAAGATGGCCAAATTATAATCCATCCATGTATAGCTATACATGGCTTATAAACTTGAGTTTTCGAACAAAGATGGCCAAATTATAATCCATGTATAGCTATACATGGCTTATAACTTGAGCTTTTGATCAAAGATGGCCAAATTATAATCCATGTATAGCTATACATGGCTTATAAACTTGAGTTTTCGACCAAAGATGGCCAAATTATAATCCATGTATAGCTATACATGGCTTATAAACTTGAGCTTCTGATCAAAGATGGCCAAATTATAATCCATGTATAGCTATACATGGCTTATAAACTTGAGCTTTGATCAAAGATGGCCAAATTATAATCCATGTATAGCTATACATGGCTTATAAACTTGAGTTTTCGACCAAAGATGGCCAAATTATAATCCATGTATACATGGCTTATAAACTTGAGCTTCTGATCAAAGATGGCCAAATTATAATCCATGTATAGCTATACATGGCTTATAAACTTGAGTTTCGACAAAGATGGCCAAATTATAATCCATGTATAGCTATACATGGCTTATAACTTGAGCTTCTGATCAAAGATGGCCAAATTATAATCCATGTATAGCTATACATGGCTTATAAACTTGAGTTTTCGAACAAAGATGGCCAAATTATAATCCATGTATAGCTATACATGGCTTATAAACTTGAGTTTTCGAAAAGATGGCCAAATTATAATCCATGTATAGCTATACATGGCTTATAAACTTGAGCTTCTGATCAAAGATGGCCAAATTATAATCCATATTATTGAGTTTCGAACAAAGATGGCCAAATTATATCCATGTATAGCTATACATGGCTTATAAACTTGAGTTTTCGACCAAAGATGGCCAATTATAATCCATGTATAGCTATACATGGCTTATAAACTTGAGCTTCTGATCAAAGATGGCCAAATTATAATCCATGTATAGCTATACATGGCTTATAAACTTGAGTTCTCGACCAAAGATGGCCAAATTATAATCCATGTATAGCTATACATGGCTTATAAACTTGATTTTCGACAAAGATGGCCAAATTATAATCCATGTATAGCTATACATGGCTTATAAACTTGAGTTTCTCGACAAAGATGGCCAAATTATAATCCATGTATAGCTATACATGGCTTATAAACTTTAGCTTTTGATCAAAGATGGCCAAATTATAATCCATGTATAGCTATACATGGCTTATAAACTTGAGTTTTCGACCAAAGATGGCCAAATTATAATCCATGTATAGCTATACATGGCTTATAAACTTGAGCTTCTGATCAAAGATGGCCAAATTATAATCCATGTATAGCTATACATGGCTTATAAACTTGAGCTTTTGATCAAAGATGGCCAAATTATAATCCATGTATAATACATGGCTTATAAACTCGAGTTTTCGACCAAAGATGGCCAAATTATAATCCATGTATAGCTATACATGGCTTATAAACTTGAGTTTTCGACCAAAGATGGCCAAATTATAATCCATGTATAGCTATACATGGCTTATAAACTTGAGTTTTCGAACCAAGATGGCCAAATTATAATCCATGTATAGCTATACATGGCTTATAACTTGAGCTTTTGATCAAAGATGGCCAAATATAATCCATGTATAGCTATACATGGCTTATAAACTTGAGTTTCGACCAAAGATGGCCAAATTATAATCCATGTATAGCTATACATGGCTTATGAACTTGAGCTTCTGATCAAAGATGGCCAAATTATAATCCATGTATAGCTATACATGGCTTATAAACTTGAGCTTTTGATCAAAGATGGCCAAATTATAATCCATGTATAATACATGGCTTATAAACTCGAGTTTTCGACCAAAGATGGCCAAATTATAATCCATGTATAGCTATACATGGCTTATAAACTTGAGTTTTTGATCAAAGATGGCCAAATAATAATCCATGTATAGCTATACATGGCTTATAAACTCGAGTTCTCGACCAAAGATGGCCAAATTATAATCCATGTATAGCTATACATGGCTTATAAACTTGAGTTTTCGATCAAAGATGGCCAAATTATAATCCATGTATAGCTATACATGGCTTATAAACTTGAGCTTCTGATCAAGATGGCCAAATTATAATCCATGTATAGCTATACATGGCTTATAAACTTGAGTTTTCGACCAAAGATGGCCAAATTATATAATACATGGCTTATAAACTTGAGTTTTCGATCAAAGATGGCCAAATTATAATCCATGTATAGCTATACATGATTATAATTTGGCCTCTTTGATCAAAGCTCAAGTTTATAGCCATGTATAGCTATACATGATTATAATTTGGCCATCTTTGATCAGATGCCAAGTTATAAGCCATGTATAGCTTACATGGCTTATAATTTGGCCATCTTTGGTCGAAAACTCAAGTTTATAAGCCATGTATAGCTATACATGGATTATATTTGGCCATCTTTGGTCGAAAACTCAAATTATAAGCCATGTATAGCTATACATGGCTTATAATTTGGCCATCTTTGGTCGAGAACTCGGTTTATAGCCATGTATAGCTATACATGGATTATAATTTGGCCATCTTTGTTCGAAAACTCAAGTTATAATCCATGTATAGCTATACATGATTATAATTTGGCCATCATTGGTCGAAAACTCAGTTTATAATCCATGTATAGCTATACATGGATTATAATTTGGCCATCTTTGATCAAAAGCTCAAGTTTATAAGCCATGTATAGCTATACATGGATTAAAGTTTGGCCATCTTTGGTCGAAAACTCAAGTTTATAAGCCATGTAGCTATACATGGATTATAATTTGGCCATCTTTGATCAGAAGCTCAAGTTTATAAGCCATGTATAGCTAAACATGGATTATAATTTGGCCATCTTTGGTCGAAAACTCAAGTTTATAAGCCATGTATAGCTATACATGGATTATAATTTGGC
>JACDNR010000610.1:0-23352 GCA_013421045.1 Propylea japonica
GTAGACTAGTCCTATTGCAGAGGTAGGTAGGTGTCGGCAGTAGATCCTCATTAGTCGCCACAGAGTTTGTGCAGGATGTTGTTCCTTGTTCGCAGTTTTTGCAGCAGTGTTTCTAGGTGTTTTCTATAGGTTAACGTTCTGTCAGGGTTATTCCGAGGTATTTGGGGTGCGGATTGTGATGAAGTAGGTTACCTTCGAAGTAGACCTGCAATTCCTTGTCGGCGTGATTATTGCATAGGTGGAAAGCCGATGTTTCAGTCTCCACTTGCGGAAAGTAGGCACGCCGGTGTTCCTCAGGTCGGATGTTAGGGTGATTTCAATTTTCTCGAACGTTTGATGTCTTGTGGCTATGACCCCATCATCTGCATAACCGAATTTTTTCTGGATTTCGTGTCAGGCATGTCGGATATACCTATATATAATATGAAAGCAGGGGGCAAGCACGGCTCCCTGTGGCAGTCCGTCGTTAAGTGTCTTCGTGGAGCTTATCTGGTTGTTCAGTATTACTTGGAAAAACAGAAAGGCTGGAAAAGCCCCAGGACCAGATGGAATCCATCCAGAATTTGTTATGAACTGTGGAAATACAACCAAAAAAAAAAGCGAAAATGGCTAGCCATGTTTTCACGGACATAATGGAAAAAGTAAAATCCCACATGCAATGAAAAGGTCGAAATCATTGCTATATTTGAAGCCAGAAAACCTAGTGACCAACCAAAAGCTACCGTCCCTTCGCCCTACTTAGCTTGATATATAAACTCCTCGAAAGGATCATCTTCAATAGAATAGGAAGCACAATACTTCAACGAGTCCCTATTGAACAGGCTGGTTTCAGACCACAGAGAGGTTGCACAGATCAGGTGCTGAGCCTAACAACAGCAGGATTTCAGAAAAAATTGAAAACAGCGGCAGCTTTCATGGATCTGTTTGCAGCCAACGACACTGTGTGGAGACATGGCCTCCTGTACAAGCTCATACAAATAATCCATGCTCCAAGACTATCCAGCTTATCGATAACATGCTGGCAAATAGAACGTCGAGTAATACTGGAGAATAAAGTTTCATTTGATCATGAATATTAGTAACATCCATATAAAAAACCAATCAGGTTTTATTCTAACCATTTCGCAAATGCTGAATGTCGCCATTTAAAAAAAAAATCGAAATTAAAAATTGGTTTCTTTCGGGCTCGAACCGGAGCACACATTAGGCGTCTCAATAGCGCGTTTTCAAAGTGGATCAAATGATGCTGTACACATGTGAACACGCGTTTAGATCCGTTTGGGTATGGATGGATTCATTTGACCACATGCTCTTTGAAACGCGCCTCAGCAAATCGAGGGTTTCGGAAAGCCAAATGTGTACATGGTCTTACTCTGCTACTCCACGCACTTCGTCGTAGTGAGTAAAAAGACATTAAACCCTTAATTTTAGGTTTCACACTTTGAAAAATCCAATCTTCAAAAGTATTCATTTCTCAGAGTTGAAAATAATATTAATGGAATTATATGATAGAACTACATCTTGAAAAAATGTATCTGAAAATTGTTATTAAAAAAAAACTTTCATTACTCTCTCCGAAGCCACTCGGTTGATTTACCAAATAACACACTTAACTGAGATTTTCCAGCTCTCTAGCACATTCAGTTCGAGTGTTATTACGGACGGCCGAACGGACAGAATCGATTATGAACACGGATTTTTCATCAATGAGTCCAACCAAAACGATTGAAAACATTTTCAGCCAAAAATTTGAAAATAACAGAAATTTTGGCAGATTGATGAACATTCTGTTCACGAAAAATAGCACCAAAAATCGTGTATTCAATGACTGTGGCATAATTTCTTCCGCTTCTTCTATGTTAGTTATAATCATATTACATAAAGAACAAGCCATCAAAAAATTCTTACTTCACGTTACTTATTTTCTAAAGCACTCATAGCAGTCAATGACTGAGGTATTCTACCAAAAATGCTTCCACAGATTTGTTTCTTCTACGAGTCTCCTTGCGTATTTCACGAAAATTGATGAATCTCCTTCAACTTAGTTCAATATCTACCATACCAATGCCTAATACATTGATTAAAAATGTTGATTTCACGTTTCCCCATTTTCAGATTATGGTTCAAATCGGCAACGTTGCATCGATGAGGTCCAGCTATAACCCGCTAAGATCAATAATAAAATTGGTGTCCAGCCATGAACGGATACAAAAGCATATGAAAGGGCTGTCCAGCTATGCACGCATAGCATTATATATATATATATATATATATATACGCATTAGGCTATCTTTACCAAGCCCGGTACGCACCCCAGGTGAAGTGAAGCCCTGGTGTGCGGGGGTATGCGGGGAAAGTATATAATTTATACATTTCTGGAGACTTATCACTACCAATAAGAGTCCCAGCATACTGCTAGTGACATATTAAGCCCATCTGTATAAAAATAGATGATTTTAGATCCATCCCCAGCCCAGGCGGTGTTGCCAAAATATTCTAGTAGCTTTTGCATTTGAATGCTTTATTTCTCTATTTCTTTCGATCGTAACAGATATACGCGACACGAAATGCGTCCAACGGAAGCCAAAGTATGATTCATCAATAAAAACTATTCCGTTTCGCGGTTTATTGTTAGCTTCGGTAACTTCCATCTTAGGAGAGCTAAATGAAAAGGAATGTACAGGTTTTAAGCATTTTTTATCCAAAATGGAACATTGGCACTTTGCGTTATTTTTTTCTATAAATAACTAAAGATTCACACAATAAATAAAATTTGAAATTGGCAATGAAATTCGAACTATTTCTCACATGGAATTAGTTCATTCTGTTCTTATATGAATGAAACAATGCAATCATTTCATGAAGAGTTTTTTCCATCATAAAATTCGAAACTAAACGATTATATTCTCTGTTCAAAAATTTATGGAATGACTCATAATTTTGGGTTGACATTTCCATAAATTTAATTTGCATTGCAGCTTGGAAATTGATCAGTTAAACATTCTAGTTTTCAGATATTCTCGATTCTCATGTCCAGTACGCGATGATTAACCAAATATTTCTATGGATTGTTCGTACAGATCAATTTATTAGTGTTTCACGGATTGTTGTTTTTCGAACCGTAACCCTGATTTGATTTGCCACAAATGGATACACTTTTTGTTCATGTGTATGAATCCATATTTTTTTCAACAACCCTCTCACTTTTATGAAAATGAAATAGATCGAGGTCAGATAATTATTTTTTTCGTATATGCACTTGTGGGACTTTGAAATTCGAATAACAAACAAACAAGTACCCTCCATAAAAAAATTCAAGAAAAGCCCTGAGCAGGAGCTTTTGAGCGCTTGTTTATTGGTGGAGCAATGAGACTATTACCTCAAAATTTTACATGAGATTTGATATTGATACCGAATATACAGGGTCTCTATAAATTATTGTAACAGCGCAGTTGGCTTTGGATTACTTTGCCGCTACAGAATACCAATCTATAGATTGGTTATAACCAATCAGAGCATAGCATGATCACAGAACTCTGTGGTTTGCATAGAAAGCGACAAAATGAGAATGATCCAAAGCCAACTGCGCTGCTACAATCATTTATAGAGACCCTGTATAAATGCAGAATCTCACAGCACAATCGGAATTTTATTCTGAAAATTATTCAGATAATGAAATATGTAAAAAGTAAATAATTAAGAAATTAATGTTCTGATGATGCGACGAAATTCCGCATGAACATTCAGTATATCAGTCTTCATTCACAAAATGAATTTAATTCGAATCAGTTATCCTGTTATGAAACTATGAAGATTGTCTTTCATTATTCGAATTGGATTTTCTATGGTTTTGTCGACACTATGGCCACAAAATTTTTCATAAAATTTCAGTATAACTGTTTTCATGCACAAAAAAATTTGATTCGAATCGGATAGTCTGTTATGGAAATATAAATATTTTTCTTTTCAATTTTCAAATTGAATTTTCTATGGTTCTGCTAACACTATGGCCACAAAATTTTGCATGAACATTCAGTATATCAACCTTCATTCACAAAATAAATTCCATTTGAATCGGGAGTTCTGTTATGGAAATAAAAAGATTCTACTTTTCAATATTCCAATTGAATTTTATATGGTTCTGTTTATAGCCACGCAATTTCGGATGAACATTCTGTATACCGATCTCTATTCACAAAATAAATTTCACTCGATATATTCTCATACTTTTCGAATGGATTGTCCCCTTTTATGTTTTTCTTCACTCTGCTTTTTTGAGACTTTTAGCAATGATCTTCAAATCGTTTCGTAACATTAGTTATATACATATTTTTGGTACAAAAATTCAGATTGAAAAATTATTATTTAATTATTATGTTAATTGCTAGAGTTTTCGTCTGAAAGAAATAATAGTTATGAATATTATGTCTTTACTAGGTCGATATACAGGGTGATTTTTTAAGTGTTTCATTAGACGTTTTCGAGGAAGGAATTGTAATACAGATTCAAGATTTTGGAGTTTCGTTTTAGAGTACATGAACTTTAATTGTAAAATATTTTCAAGAGGAATCTACTTCCAGTTTCACCGGAAACGAATGTAACTTCGTTATTTCAAATGCAACACCCTGTATATTTATACATATTCGAATTCTTCGTTCAATTCTACACTGATTTGATGTATGATACGTGCAACCACTCAAGAGGTTCTTGAATTATTGCCTGATTATCAAATTTTTTGAAAAAAAGGTTGTCACAAATTATGGTCCATATCTTCAAAATCCCTCATCACAAGAATTTCTTTTTGCGAAAGTGGAATAAAAGAAAGTACGCTGATACTGTTTCTTGTATAACTTATGAGGAAATATTATACAGGATGTCTGAAAAAGGGCCCCAAAGTGAGCCTCAATAAAACTATAAAATCTCACTTTTTTCAAATGGCAACCCTATGATTTTGTAATTCCAATCGATGGCTCGTCAAAAACTAGTTAGGATTTCAGGTTTCTTAGTCTAACCATGCATTTATTAGGATAGAAATTTCCAAGAAGGCTGTGTCTGTTGATTTATAATGCATTTTAGAGAACTGTCATTTATACTTTTTTGATCCATCGGGCACTATGCAAAATATGAATTATAGTAACAGTGATGTATTGAATATGTCCTCCATTTATGGCGAATGTAACAAAATATTAGAAAGGGCAGTCAGAACTTTTAACGAAAGAAATCCACATTTACCACCTTTAACAAAATCGAAGTTCAGGAAGTATCAAAACAATTTTCTCCGTAGTGGAAGCATTAACCTAAAACGGAATCGTGTGAATACAGTAACAGATCATTCATTATCTATTACTGTATTCACTCGTGTCCGTTTAGGGCTAAGGCTTCCAGTACGGAGAAAATTGTTTTGATACCTCCTGAACTTTGATTCCGTTAAAGTCAGTAAATGTGAATTTCGTTCGTTGAATTTCTTATTACCTGTTCTACGAATTTGTTACATTTGCCGCAAATAAAAAACATACCCTTGATATATCATTCCAGTGAAATTATTATTGCATGTTATGCTTAGTGCTTGATCTGTAAGAAAAAGTAAGAATGACAGTTCCTAACATAGCCTACTTCAAAAATGCAAGCTTACAAACTGTGCGAAACCTGTCTTTAATCGTGAAATTCGAATTTTATTGAATAACGGCCAAAATACTGATTTTAGAGGCATGAACGTTCGAGACACTATAACTGGTTTTTGAAGAGCAATCGATTGGAATTACAAAATTATAGGGTTGCCATTTGAAAAAAGTTAGATTTCATAGTTTTATTGAGGCTCACTTTGAGGCCCTTTTTCAGACACCCTGTATAATATTTCCTCATAAGTTATACAAGAAACAGCATCAGCGTACTTTCTTTTGTTCCACTTTTGCAAAAAGAAATTCTTGTAATGAGGGATTTTGAAGATATGGACACTAATTTGTGATAACCTTTTTTTCAAAAAATTTGATAATCAGGCTATAATTCAAGAACCGCTTGAGTGGTTGCACATATCATACATCAAATCAGTGAAGAATTGAACGAAGAATTCGAATATGTATAAATATACAGGGTGTTGCATTTGAAATAACGAAGTTACATTCGTTTCCGGTGAAACCGGAAGTAGATTCCTCTTGAAAATATTTTACAATTAAAGTTCATGTACTCTAAAACGAAAATCCAAAATCTTGAATCTCTATTACAATTCCTTCCTCGGAAACGTCTAATGAAACACTTAAAAAAATCACCCTGTATTGTGTGAAATATGATTAAGAAGTAAATTGTGAAAATACATTATTTCCTATTTTATTTGGAATATTTCATGACTTCAGGTGACAATTTCAATTCAGAATTTCTCGAAAGGAAAGCTAAAATGTCAAACATGTCTCTTAATTTTTTATTTCGTTGAATTCTGTTGAAGGTATAAAATTAACAAAATAAATGATATCCACCAGACTCGAAAGTTAACGGCATAGAAATAATGTCTGGATAATTAATGCCCTGTTTGATAATGTAATCAACGAAAAAACATGTAATTGACGTCAACAAAGTAAAAATTCACAAGAAGACGCAACGAAATTTTGGCGGTTTTTGAACATAAGGTTTCAAATAATATGATTTTTCATTCCAACTCCAGCAATTTTATCGCATCAGCTTAATTTCACGAATAAACCTAAATGAAGTTTTGGAAATCAAATTCATACTACGAGAAAGCCAAAGAAAATTGTTTTCATTGTCACGACGATTAGTTCAGAAAATATCAAGAGATTTCTCGTTCATTTCCAATATTAATTGGTTATATCCTCATGAAAGAAAGGAAAATTCATTTATTATCGAATATTGCATCAATTAATATTTTCTCAATGAGCTCAGAAGTATTCATCCGGACCTAAATAGTAACACGTTTGGCTATATCACCTATTTCTACTTTGTGATCATCGAATCTGTTAACCACCTATATGATGCAAATGTGTTCAGTTCCTCCAGAATACAAACAAGCATAAATCAGACGAGGTGAAAAAAATTACATCTGATTATGAAAGTCGAATATTATATCATTTTCGTTTACAATGAAAATTTTCAAATTGTACATTGAAGATTGTTAAGGATAAATTTTGATTCCATCTAATTATTTCTTAGTGAATTCTAATCGATTCGAAGAACAATAAGATAATAAGAAATGTTAATTTTCCACCCCCTTCAGCTCCATCCATTGCGTCCGTAAATTAAAATTAATCTGCAATTATTAAATTGAAAAAGTCAGAGCCAGTACCAGATTGAATGCGACGTTGTCAAATTTACGGGCTTTGTATAGAATGTAAATTATAGTGGGACTCTTATGAGCCGAGTTATACCGCCAGAATGTATATATTTACACGCGTTAGCGCCGCAGCACCACCTACAGGTGGATGGCATGAACTAAACGTGTATATATTGCGATAAAAATTTGTCGATTTTCGGCCCATACGAAAATTCGTATATAGACTCAGTGAGGCAGTACAAAGCCCCTGTAGAAAATATACACGTGAATTTTTACGAAGCCCGACCCGGGCTTCGTAAAAATGATTTTGGCTTGACAAGGGTAACGGCGTATGGCGTTTCTGGCTTGGTAAGGTCGCGTAATACGTTATATATATATATATATATAATATATATATATATATACGCATTAGGCTATCTTTACCAAGCCCGGTACGCACCCCAGGTGAAGTGAAGCCCTGGTGTGCGGGGGTATGCGGGGAAAGTATATAATTTATACATTTCTGGAGACTTATCACTACCAATAAGAGTCCCTGCATACTGCCAGTGACATATTAAGCCCATCTGTATAAAAATAGATGATTTTAGATCCATCCCCAGCCCAGGCGGTGTTGCCAAAATATTCTAATAGCTTTTGCATTTGAATGCTTTATTTCTCTATTTCTTTCGATCGTAACAGATATACGCGACACGAAATGCGTCCAACGGAAGCCAAAGCATGATTCATCAATAAAATCTATTCCGTTTCGCGGTTTATCGTTAGCTTCTGTAAATTCCATCTTAGGAGAGCTAAATGAATAGGGATGTACAGGGTGGGTATATTTCGATGTTTTAGTACTACAACTTTTAAACCAGAGGAGATAGACAAAATCTGATACCCACTTCTGAATCTCTTTTTCTGAGAAACTAACAAAAGTAGTATTCATTTTTCGCTACCTTCTTTTGTTTTCGAGTTATAAGCGAAAATCGATATCGAAAAACATTCATATCTCCGCTGATACTGATGATAGAGCTCTGAAATTAAAACATTATACAGGCACTTTTTTACGTAGAATCCTTTGGCGTGCTCGTCTTTTTCGCACCACATCTAATTACGAAGCTATGACCCAAAGTTATGTTTTTTTAAATGGGAATACCAGATTTTTGTGCCATTTTCTGAAAGCTTGTTTTTTCTGATTGCAAAAATATATAACATTGTATGGTTTGTATCAATATCAGTATGGAAAATAGTCAAAAACCTATTTTCATCTGAGTCTCAATATTTTCTATGGTTTCAATTGTTGGTGAGCACAGATTTAGCATCCTATAATTATCACAGTCTCTTTCCAGTAGTCTTTTCATTTCTATGCTCTCTGCTCAATTATTCCAAGATCTAAGAATAATGGACTGCTGTGTCATAGATCATTCGAAAGTTTGAATTCAAATCAGCGTATCATTGTTGCGATCATTGTTTCGAAATACTTATATATTTTTGCATTTTGAAATGAATTACGGAAGTAATGAAAAGTTCAACATGCTCGTATGTTACATTAGATGCAATTATGATGAAGATGAAGCATCACAAGATTATTTGAATTGTTTCCCAGAAAGAATTCAACCGCACAAGTCAATATTCAGACGACTCAAGAGCAATTTGATTGAACATGGAAGTTTCGAAAAGAAAAGACCAAAAAGGTATAATATACCTGACGAAGAAGACACTGTATTGAGTGTAATTGGTACTGTATCTATAAATCCGAATATTTCGAGTCGTCAAATAGAAAAAGAAACTGGTATCACATAAGGCGAGCCTTGAAAATATTGAAAAAAAATAAATTCCGACCCTATACCTATATGAAACAACCTGCTCTCCGACCTAGAGATCCTGCATGTCGGTTAGAATTTTGCCACTGGTATTTGGAGGAAGTAGAAGAAGACCCGTCGTTTTTTGAGAAGGTTATATGGTCGGACGAAGTTCATATAAGTAGCGCTGGTATTTTTAACAGACACAATGAACAGTTTTGGTCAGACATTAATGTCCATGTTACTGTAGATGTTTCTCATCAAGGAAGGTTCGGGTTTAATGTATGGTGTGCCATTATGAAAAACCGGGTGTTGAACTATCGCATTTACGATGGGAATTTGAACAGTCAACGCTATGGAGAAATAATTGAGCAGCACATTTTTGAAGAGAATTTGGACAACTTACCTCTTATCGAGAGAGGAAATATTTACTTTCAACAAGATGGTGCCCCACCTCACAACAGCAGAAATATCAGTCAAAAATTGACAAACAACTTCGGCAATAAATGGATAGGAAACCAAGGGCCCATTAAGATGGCCGGCTCGTTCACCTGATTTGTCACCATTGGATTTTTTTTCTGGGGACATATTAAAGATAAACTTTATAGGAATGGTCACGATAACATAAATGAACTCAGAGATGACTTCCTAAGCTGTTTGAGCACAGTTTCGAATATTCATCTATTCAATACGGTACGAAGTATAGAGAAAAGGTGTCGACTGTGCATTGCTGCGGATGGTCAACGATTTGAGCATCTTCTGTGAAACTTGATCCTCATTCTGAATTATTACCTATTGACTTATTATTTTAATCACTATTAAGTATTGAAAAATATTTTTCCTTTGTTGCTTTTCTAATTAAATTGATGACTTTAATCATATCTATATATGCTTTATTTTAAGTATATGCGATCTGAAATATTTATTCTGGAGAGCAATAAATAATAATTTTGAAGGAATTAGTTGAAAGCATAAAAAATATTGAGACTCAGATGAAAATAGGTTTTTGACCATTTTCTATACTGATATCGATAGAAACCATACAATGTTATATATTTTTGAAATCAGAAAAAAATAAGCTTTCAGAAAATGGCACAAAAATCTGGTATTTCCATTTGAAAAAACATAACTTTGTGTCATAGCTTCGTAATTAGATGTGGTGCGAAAAAGACGAGCACGCCACTGGATTCTACGTAAAAAAGTGCTTGTATAATGTTTTAATTTCAGAGCTCTATCATCAGTATTAGCGGAGATATGAATGTTTTTCGATATCGCCACTTTTCCAATTTTCGCTTATAACTCGAAAACAAAAGAAGGTAGCGAAAAATGAATACTACTTTTGTTAGTTTCTCAGAAAAAGAGATCGAGAAGTGGGTATCAGATTTTGTCTATCTCCTCTGGTTTAAAAGTTGTAGTACTAAAACATCGAAATATGCCCACCCTGTACAGGTTTTAAGCATTTTTTTTTCCAAAAATGGAACATTGGCACTTTGCGTTATTTTTTTTCTATAAATAACTAAAGATTCACACAATAAATAAAATTTGAAATTGGCAATGAAATTCGAACTATTTCTCACATGGAATTAGTTCATTCTGTTCTTATATGAATGAAACAATGCAATCATTTCATGAAGAGTCTTTTCCATCATAAAATTCGAAACTAAACGATTATATTCTCTGTTCAAAAATTTATAATTTTGGGTTGACATTTCCATAAATTTAATTTGCATTGCAGCTTGGAAATTGATCATTTAAACATTCTAGTTTTCAGATATTCTCGATTCTCATGTCCAGACGCGATGATTAACCAAATATTTCTATGGATTGTTCGTACAGATCAATTTATTAGTGTTTCACGGTTTTTGTTTTTCGAACCGTAACCCTGATTTGGTTTGCCACAAATGGATACACTTTTTGTTCATGTGTATGAATCCATATTTTTTTCAACAACCCACTCACTTTTATGAAAATGAAATAGATCGAGGTCAGATAATTATTTTTTTCGTATATGCACTTGTGGGACTTTGAAATTCGAATAACAAACAAGTACCCTCCATAAAAAAATTCAAGAAAAGCCCTGAGCAGGAGCTTTTGAGCGCTTGTTTATTGGTGGAGCAATGAGACTATTACTTCAAAATTTTACATGAGATTTGATATTGATACCGAATATACAGGGTCTCTATAAATTATTGTAACAGCGCAGTTGGCTTTGGATTACTTTGCCGCTACAGAATACCAATCTATAGATTGGTTATAACTAATCAGAGCATAGCATGATCACAGAACTCTGTGGTTTGCATAGAAAGCGACAAAAAGAGAATGATCCAAAGCCAACTGCGCTGCTACAATCATTTATAGAGACCCTGTATAAATGCAGAATCTCACAGCACAATCGGAATTTTATTCTGAAAATTATTCAGATAATGAAATATGTAAAAAGTAAATAATTAAGAAATTAATGTTCTGATGATGCGACGAAATTCCGCATGAACATCCAGTATATCGGTCTTCATTCACAAAATGAATTTAATTCGAATCAGTTATCCTGTTATGGAACTATGAAGATTGTTCTTTCATTATTCGAATTGGATTTTCTATGGTTTTGTTGACACTATGGCCACAAAATTTTTCATAGAATTTCAGTATAACTGTTTTCATGCACAAAAAAATTCGACTCGAATCGGATAGTCTGTTATGGAAATATAAATATTTTTCTTTTCAATTTTCAAATTGAATTTTCTATGGTTCTGCTAACACTATGGCCACAAAATTTTGCATGAACATTCAGTATATCAACCTTCATTCACAAAATAAATTCCATTTGAATCGGGAGTTCTGTTATGGAAATAAAAAGATTCTACTTTTCAATATTCCAATTGAATTTTATATGGTTCTGTTTATAGCCACGCAATTTCGGATGAACATTCTGTATACCGATCTCTATTCACAAAATAAATTTCACTCGATATATTCTCATACTTTTCGAATGGATTGTCCTCTTTTATGTTTTTCTTCACTCTGTTTTTTTGAGACTTTTAGCAATGATCTTCAAATCGTTTCGTAACATTAGTTATATACATATTTTTGGTACAAAAATTCAGATTGAAAAATTATTATTTAATTATTATGTTAATTGCTAGAGTTCTCGTCTGAAAAGATAATAATAGTTATGAATATTATGTCTTCACAAGGTCGATATATTGTGAGAAATATGATTAAGAAATAAATTGTGAAAATACATTATTTCCTATTTTATTCAATTTCAATTCTGAATTTCAGAAAGCTGTCAAACATGTCTCTTAATTTTTTTATTTCGTTGAATTCTGTTGAAGGTATAAAATTAACAAAATGAATGATATCCACCAGACTCGAAAGTTAACGGCATAGAAATAATGTCTGGATAATTAATGCCCTATTTGATAATGTAATCAACGAAAAAACATGTTATTGACGTCAACAAGTAAAAATTCACAAGAAGACGCAACGAAATTCTGGCGGTTTTTGAACATAAGGTTTCAAATAATATGATTTTTCATTCCAACTCCAGCAATTTTATCGCATCAGCTTAATTTCACAAATAAACCTAAATGAAGTTTTTGAAATCAAATTCATACTACGAGAAAGCCAAAGAAAATTGTTTTCATTGTCACGACGATTAGTTCAGAAAATATCAAGAGATTTCTCGTTCATTTCCAATATTAATTGGTTATATCCTCATGAAAGAAAGAAATATTCATTTATTATCGAATATTGCATCAATTAATATTTTCTCAATGAGCTCAGAAGTATTCATCCGGACCTAAATAGTAACACGTTTGGCTATATCACCTATTTCTACTTTGTGATCATCAAATCTGTTAACCACCTATATGATGCAAATGTGTTCAGTTCCTCCAGAATACAAACAAGCATAAATCAGACGAGGTGAAAAAAATTACATCTGATTATGAAAGTCGAATATTATATCATTTTTCGTTTACAATGAAAATTTTCAAATTATACATTAAAGATTGTTAAGGATAAATGTTGATTACATCTAATTATTTCTTAGTGAATTCTAATCGATTCGAAGAACAATAAGATAATAAGAAATGTTAATTTTCCACCCCCTTCAGCTCCATCCATTGCGTCCGTAACTTAAAATTAATCTGCAATTATTAAATTGAAAAAGTCAGAGCCAGTACCAGATTGAATGCGACGTTGTCAAATTTACGGGCTTTGTATAGAATGTAAATCATAGTGGGACTCTTATGAGCCGAGTTATACCGCCACAATGTATATATTTACACGCGTTAGCGCCGCAGCACCACCTGCAGGTGGATGGCATGAACTAAACGTGTATATATTGCGATAAAAAATTTGTCGATTTTCGGCCCATACGAAAATTCGTATATAGACTCAGTGAGGCAGTACAAAGCCCCTGTAGAAAATATACACGTGAATTTTACGAAGCCCGGGTCGGGCTTCGTAAAAATGATTTTGGCTTGACAAGGGTAACCGCGTATGGCATTTCTGGCTTGGTAAGGTCGCGTAATACGTCTATATATATATATATATATATATTTCTGAATGAACACAATTTCTAAGAATTTCTGTGAAAAAATTTCTTCAAAATCGAACACAATTTTTTTTACATGTCTACAGCGATAAAAAAATTTCACTCGAAATGGATGAAATTTTGTACAATTGTACTTCTTGAATTATCAATCACGAATATGAAAAACAGAATTGTAAAATATCGAACGGTTCAGTTACTACAGGCATTCAAATGTTTCGTTCAGACCTCTGAAATAATGAAAAAAAATTGTTTTGAGTTCTAGAGTCAAAATAATTAAATTATTGGCATGTCAAAACATTCTAGATGAATTTAATACAAAAAAAAATCAGTGAAAACTCAGTTGGGACTCGAACCGACGTAGGTATCAAATAGGGAAATGGCACTGGTGTAAGGATAATAATATTCGTTGCCAGGCAACGGTAATTCGTAGTTCATAGAGTTTGACTACTGGCTAAATTATATTCACTGAAATTCAAAAACCAGTCCAACTCTATGAACTACGAACTACCGTTGCCTGGCAACGAATATTAATATCCTTAGAACAGTGCCATTTCCCTATTTAATACCTACGTCGGTTTGACTCCCAACTAAGTTTCACTGATTTTTTTTGTATAAATTCATCTAAAAGTTTTGACATGCCAATAATTTAATTATTTGACTCTAGAACTCAAAACAATTTTTTTATTATTTCAGAGGTCTGAACGAAACATTTGAATGCCTGTAGTAACTAAACCGTTCGATATTTTACAATTCTGTTTTCATATTCGTGATTAATAATTCAAGAAGTACAATTGTACAAAATTTCATCCATTTCGAATGAAATTTTTTCGTCGCTGTAGACATGTACAAAAAATTTATGTTCAATTTTTGAAAAAGTTTTTTCACAGAAATTCTTAGGAAATTGTGTTCATTCAGAAAATAAAAGTCAATTTGACAACCGCAAAAAAAAAATTGGGACATTGCAGGTCTTCCACCATTTTGTAAATTTTTTTTTCGGGGTTCGTCAACTTTTATGAACAGAGGATCCAAAATACTGAGATTTGACAAAAAACCGTTACTTCAATTGTTATAGATGACTGACCACACTCATAAGAATCTGGCTCAAAAAGTACGTTTGACACCCTGTATCTCGCTTATGCTTCGAAAACGGGATATATTGTATAAGGCAAAAATCATTCTCCCGATGTCCTCTACATTAAAATGTTTGTCCAGTTTGATGAAAAACACCCTGTATACTCCTCAAGTACAAGAACTCGAGGCCAAGGAAGGTTGAGTTCAAAGATTACTTAAGTCACGTGATGGCCTGTCCATCCTATTCATCCTATTCATTGATCTATCAAAGGCATTTGACTGTCTCAATAGGGAAGACATAATAAAGAAATTAGAACACTATGGAATAGTGGGTAGTGCTTTGAGCTGGCTTGCCTCCTATCTATCCAATAGGTGGCAATGTGTGAAAATAACAAAATGTAGTGAAACTAGCGTTTCTGAGTGGCTAGAAAATGAATTTGGTGTTCTCCAAGGTAGCATCTTAGGGTGATACTTTTTTTGATTTACCTAAATGACCTGGGCGAGGTAAAAAAAGAAATAGAAGATTCAGAAATAATAAATTTGGCAGATGACACTAATCTTCTTGTGGCAGGACAAAACACTGATAGCTTGAAAGAAAGATGTAGTTTAGTTTTGTACAATGTGTAGATAAACACCAGTAAAACAAAGGTCGCTGTATTCAGAGCTAGTAACTCGAAAGAAAAACTTCAGAAATATTTCTTAACAACCATATTACTAATACAGTACAAAGTGCAAAGTTTTTAGGCATTATAATTGATGAATTTCTGAAGTGGACTACTCATATTGAATATCTATTGAAAAAACTGAATAGGGTGATCTTTGCATTCAGAATTGTTAACATGACCTAGATGAAAATGTGAAAAAAGTTCTGTATTATGCTAATTATGATCGTTAATAAGATATGGTATTATATTTTGGGGGGTGATAGTACATCAGTGCAATCTATATTCATTAGTCAAAAAAGAATAATCAGAATATTGTTGAATATGGGATACCGCGATTCCTGCAGAGGCAAATTGGTCGTTAGGAATACTGACAGTTTATGGTCTCTATCTGCATGAATGCCTTCTATACCTACATAGAAACAAAACAGAATTTCTCAGAAATAACACCAATCTTACATACAAACAAGACGGCCAATATCAATTATCCGCAGCACAAGTTGACTATAACAGAGAAAAATCCATCTACATGTGTATCAAAATCTTCAATAATTTGCCACATCACTTGAAAATAATAGAAAATCAGAAACTTTTCAAAACAAAAACAAGAAATTTTTAATCAATCTTGAACCGTATAATTTAGGGGATTACTTAATGTAGTTTTTAATTGTTGTATAATATTCATTGACACTGTTTCATTTCATGCTTTTTTATATAAAAATTTGATTTGAAATAAAGAATATATCTATCTATCTATCTTATAGTCCGTTCAAGAAGGTTGAGCACATAGTAGGCGTTTATTTATTATCTGAAGTTGGCAGTATTTGCTGTCATAACGTTAAATAAGTCAACGTTTGCCGATTGTACCCGTTCTCGTCGACGAGCTTGACAGTTATCAGAGAACTTTATGACCTATTGACAACATTGCGTATCAATCTGACAAGAAAATAAATAACATAACCTTGAATTTCAATATACACAGTGGAATGTGTCAAATTGTCATGGCCAACCAACGGCTCAACCTTTCGTGAACGGACTATATATGTCTATGATTTGTCCAAAATATTTGCGAGGTCTACATAACATTGAATGAAAGAATTGTCATACCTTGAGAGTCATGTGTCCTAGATCAAATTCTTTGCTGTACAAGTCCTCAATTGTGCTTCGGTATTTATCAGTATATGCATTTTCCAGAAATCTCTTTACAATGCAACTTTTTCCCACACCTGCACCTCCCAAGACAACAAGTCTGGTCCTTTCGTAATCTGTCATGTCTATCTATATTAATTGTTCCCTTGTTTTACTCATATAATTTCGCCTAAAATATATTCTCTTCTTATTTTCATTGTTTGCAGTCTTTGTCGTTTGATTCTCACAGTAAGTAGATCATTTGAAAAAAACTTTTGGAGAGTGAGTCTTACCTCTTGGTTATGTAACAATATTAAAATCCTTATTTGATGCCGTTGTTGGTTCTTCTGTTGCTGTTCAGGAGATGTTAGAATCTGAAAAGAAAAAAAAGTTACATGAGGATACTAACTGGTTTTTGAGCGCTCGTTCTACTTAAACGAGTGCTGAATAGTTTTGCCCAAATGTCTGTAATTTTCGAAATTTGAGCCGAAAATGTTCTCAAACGATAGGGTTCGACTCCCTGATGACGAATCGTGATCAAATTCATATGTCCGTGAAGCCGACCAGGCCTGCCGTAGGCACGACGTTACTTTCGAAGGTATTGTTGTAGATATAGTAAATAATATGTTTAAATTGAAAGTTTATTAGGATTTCTCGGGTCGAAGGATTAGAAATCCTAATAAACTTTCAATTTAATAACAATTATGGTCGATAACTAATTTTCATATTGTTAATATGTTTAAGGTAATTTTCGAATTGTGAGCCGATAATGATCTCAAAGGATAGGGTTCGACTCCCTGATGATGGTCAAATTAAATTCTGTCCGTGGAGCCGTTCGTCCGTCCGGCCGTTTTTAATTATTCCACTTTTTGAATAATTTCCAGAATATAATTCCGATCGTGCTGTGATTTTGCATTCATCTACTTAGCATGAATCTCAAGTTCCATACCAAATTTCAGAGTAGGTAATACCCTCATTGCTTAACCAGTGATCGAGCGCTCGAAAGCACCTGCTCAGGGCTATCTAATTTTTTTATTTTGCTACCGCTGCGATTATATACACAAGTTGTAAGCTGAATCCTATAATTCGAATTCCAAAAAGTAGCATCACCATACTCGTTGAAAAATAGAGCAATATTTCTCAATTACGAAATTCTTGACTGAGTTTACTGAATTAATCAACTGAAATTTCGCTTGTGTTGAAAGCAACCAGACCGCGAGAATCAATTTTTGTTGGGTGCACCGAACATAGTTTCTCGCTCACGAACCCTTAGCGCGTATTGATAAGCAAATCCTTTTTAAGATTTATCTCTTTTATTTCGGATAAAACATCAAACATAATCGGGATATGGTATTGAACTAAACTATAGAGTTTTGAGTAACTGCTAATTTCTATGTAATTTTCATCGAAGTCAATTGAACTACACACAGTGGTGGTACGAGAAAAATTGAAGCAGATATAAATGCTTCAAATTTGAGTGTCTACTCTTCGAAGTATCTGCTTCATCATGCGACGTCTTTTCCGTTCCGTTAGTACACTGCGCAAAAAAATGAACGCACATTCTGAAAATCTCAATTTTGATGACTGTTAACTCTACATTGACTTTATAACTTATTTTTCATGTTTGAACGAAACAAGAGACATAAATGGAAGAACAATTCAGGATTTTACCGAATCTTATGTGAAAGAAGAGAATAAACAATTTTCAAAATATTGGAATGCTGATAAATCATTTAATATTGGTATTTCCACCCCTTGCGTTAATTACAGCTCGGCAACGATGGTTCATACTCAAAATGAGTGATCTTAAAATGTTCTGATCAATCCTTCTCAGATTTCTCTGAGTGGATTCCTAAGTCATTAAGAGCAGCTGGATGATTTCTGAACTTTTCAGTCTTCTATTGCGGTTGTCCCAAACCTGCTCAGTCGGATTGAGATCTGGACTTTTTGCTGGCCATTCCATTCGAGAGACTTCAACCTCTTCAAGGTACTCCTGAACGATGCGCGCACGATGGGGTTTTCACCAATGTATGGGGCAAATGGCACTACATGCCTTTCAAGAATGTTCTATATATTCCTATCAGCATTCATAGCTCCATTATCAACGACCATTAGGTCTGTGCGAGCAGTCAAAGATATTTCACCCCATACCATAATCGATCCTCGCCCGAAACCAGTAGTATTCAGGAAATTGCACTGAACATATCTTTCATGTGGACGTCTGTATACAAGGAAAGTCGATAACAATGGTAGAGGCAGAATCTAGACTCATCTGTGAAGAGAACTCTTTCCCAATCAGCCTCTTCTCAATGGATATGCTCTCTCGCAAAATCCAAACGCGCCCTTCGATGGGCTGGGGTAAGAGCTGGGCCTCTTGCTGCTACACGAGGCCTTAAATCATATTCTCTGAGGCGATTTCTTATTGTCTGAATGCTAACTTGCACCCCATCAGTTTGCTCAAGCTGATTTTGAAGGAGGCGAGCGGTTGCAAACCGTTGTCTCAACAACGAAGAAATTCTCAAGTAACATTCTTGAATGGCAGTTGTTACCCGTGGTCTCTACCTGTCCTGGTCTTCGGACATTCATACATGTCTTCCTGAACTGCTGCAATATTCTGGACACACTTGTATGGGAAACTCCAAACCTTTCTGCGATTCTTGTGTATGGTCCACCCTTCTTCTCGCAAAACTACTGCTTAGGGACATTACACTTGGGTAAAATTGCGTGTTTCGCGTTTCATAGCGATCGAGTGTAGAAAATCAAAGGATAGAAAAACTATTGATCACTAGAATTGATCGAGAACAACTGATTTCAGAATCTGATAATCTCATCTTGTTTAATTCTACTGGAAAAAAAACATCTGTATTGAAGAAAAACGTTGAAAGTGGATAACATTTGCATGCACAATTCTGATAAAAATAATTATTATTTAGAACACCTTCAGTTGTAGAATAAATTTGAGAGTTCCATAATGTGCGTTAATTTTTTTGCGCAGTGTATGTACTCGAAGGCTATATCGTCTTATATAAGGTTTTAAAAAAGCAGGAGTTCATTGTTTTGACGACACAATTTTGGATTCGGTAAACTTTATTTTTCGGCCGTTAGGGTGCACTTTGCAGCTTAATTTGAGTTTTATTATTCTTGTGTCAAAATATTATCTTTGATCTAACCTAACAACTATCAACTCACATAAAGACGATGTGGGCGTCATATAGATTGCATCGGCGATAAAATGAAATTTTGCCGACCTCATTTAAAATGGGGACTATTTAAGTTGACTTATTGCTGAATTTCGCGTCAGTCATCTATCTCTCACAGTTTTTCACGTAAACGTCATTTCACCATCACTTTTAAACATCTCACATGGACTATACAGTTTTAAAATTCACATAGGAAAAATGCAATATACAATGCATCAGACAGAGAATTTTTCGCCCAGTTAAATAGATGAATAGTCAAGAGATTCACGTGCCTGAAGTTGACCCAATCCCGTGGTCCGATTGCAATAATGTAGTGTTGTCTGTTTCTAAACGTTGCGAGTGGCAATATGGTAGAGAACCACCAATAAGCGCATCGACTTATTTTAATAGATTCAACAAAAACCACATCAGTGGAGCAGGCAGAAGAAACATAGACATATAAAAGGATGGACAGGGCGTCACGTGACTTTCGCACTAAGTTTCGTGATCCCAACATAAGAGAGAGATACTGTGAAGGATGGAGTAATATTAGTGTGGTGCATAGACTAAAGTAAACTAATAATATTCTATCCTTCACAGTATCTCTCTCTCATAAAGTTGGAAAAACTGACAGAAAATAAAAATATCTAATGCGATCCAATGTGTTTATTATATGTTCTGTGCTTCGCACTAATATTATTCTATCCTTGTCTGAAGTCAATATTCTCTTTCACACGTCCTATCCTTCTTTTTTAAGTCTATGGGCAGGAAGGAGAGGTCGGACAGGAATAGGGTAAGGTAGTATCATTGTATATACGTTAGTAGTGTTGTATATAATGTAAATAGTACTGTACTTACGGCAAGCGAGCTGTTACAAAGCCAATTCTATTATGTAATGTAATATTAATGTTGTTCGTTTATAAGAAATTATGAATAATTGATTATAATGTCAGGTTGCTCGTGATACTCGATTCGAATAATTGCAGTTGCCTACCTTAATGTTTGAATTAAGCCCCTTCCAATGATAGGAAAGAGATCGTATGTTTCCGATGTGAATGTGAATTTACAAACCTGTATATTGTATAGTCCGTTCACGAAAGGTTGAGCCGTCGGTTGGCCATGGAAATTTGGCATATTCCACTGTGTATATTAAAATTTCATGTTATGTTGGTTATTTTGATTGATATGCAATGTGGTCAATATTGCATAGAGTTGTCTCGCAAGCTCGTCTGACGAGGCCGGGTACATTCGGAAACGTTGACTTTATTTTACGTTATGACAGCAAACACTGCCAACTTCAGATAAATAAACCAACGCCTAATATGCGCTCAACCTTTCGTGAAGGGACTATAGATATGTCATAAATTTTGCGTTGCGAATAGGATATTCTGTGTATCTTCTAACAAGTCAAATGAGTGTCAGTGATGATTCTATTAAAATATTTGACACAAATGAGTCTTCAGAATATCATTATCGTTATAATTTGTTATCAGCTTCAATTAGCATGTTCTCTTGAATGTTACCTTTCAGCTCCTTTCGATTATTCAACAGAGATGCGAATAGAAACCTGTGTTTTTCAGACGAAGAATGTGGTGTAGCGATTGTTCATATGGAAGGAGAAAAGCACTTGTTTCGGGGCTGTTTGAATGCTTTGAGCTGTTCAGGGATTACGTCACTTGTCTATCTTCTGCAATACAGATTTATGTTACCCCGATACTAAGAATTGGAGGGACAGCTTAGATCGCAATCAAGGATTAATTGTTCTTATTTCACGTATAATGTAGTTGCTCTAATCCTCAAATTTCTTAGTGGGTTGGTTTTCGAATATTAAGAGAAGACGCTGTATTTCTGGAATATGCCTTCACTAGAATAACTGTTATACATTGAAATAAATGACGTTACCTATTCATGGAACATAAAAAAAATAAATTTTATTTCCACTACCTGGAATTGTCGATTTTGTTGCTTTCACCTTCTTCTTTTAGATCCAATTGAATATTTTCAAAGTTAATGATATCTAATACTTATTTTCACGTTGAAGCTTAATCCATTCTTTTCGTCGATAATTTTTCCCAGGGTTCTCTAATGAAGGGTTATGAAATGGTAGCGGTTTTTGCGTCCATGTTGTAACCCATTGGAGGCAAATGGCGACTGTCGCGAGTTATTCAAATCAAACAATGTAAACATAAATATTTAATTCTGTAGTAAGGTAGTGCGAGTGCCGATGAAGCGGCCTACAGACGATCAACCTAGTTGAAGACTAAGTTGTAAACACGGCGTGTTGACGACCAAGTTGAACGTCTGTAGGCTGGTTGGTGGTTGATATTCCAGGTTGAAGACTAGGTTGATGCGAGATCAAATCGGTTTGATATTTGGTGGGCGGAGCTTGATGTTGACGACTAAGTCGGCAACAGTGTATACATCTGGAAAAAAATCTCCTCGATTGAAGCTTCGGCTTTCCGTTCCACAATCTATTATATTGTTTATTATACTTCCTTGAAATCCTACTCGGCTAGAATTATGAAAATATGTATGAACTTAATTGAAATCTTGAAGAATGTTTTTTGTTTGAATGTATTGAAATGCATTAACATGGAGAAAGACATTCGTCACATTGTGAATGAACAATTCGAAGCATAACAACTCTTCGAACAGGAATTAGAATTGGAATAGAAAATGCTGAAATGAAACTGTACATGTAAACAGGGTCATAGATACATTCGTTCAGTTCATTATTTTCATCGTCAGTTTAAAAGAAGTAGCCTTACAATGTTGAAGGTTTCTGTTGTTTGAGGATCGTCCAATTTTTTTCTAGTAAAATCAATCAAAAACATGACTCGATAGATTTTAGACATTGAAGACATCCATGATTACATTTTTGTCATTTAAAACTTTCTTCATTCGTCCGAAACATCAAGTTTATTATTTATATTATCACATTCAAGATGAAAATTTTCTCTTAATCTCCTCCTATGATCTGCTTTTATATTCAAATGAACTAACTCTTCTGGAACGTCGCCCAGTCACCATTACACATACATCTCATTTATATTTAATAATGTACCATGATTTTGAGATGCTTGGCTACGAATAGAGTCTCTTTTGTTTTTTCATTTATGACTATATATATATATATATATAAAAAATTTTAAAGGCTATTCGACTAGTTTTATTCCGGAAGGAAGGGCTAAATGAGGGTCAGTTTTGTTCTGATACTCTATATTTCGTCCCTAGTTTGGGACATCTTCAGGAGCAAGAACTAAGACAAAACCACAAATAACACAAAACAGGACAGGATCCAGTGCTCTAATGGAAATGGAGAGATTTTTCCTTTCAATATTCCAACTGAATTTTCTATGCTGGTGTAAACACTATGGCCGCAATTTTTTCATGAGCATGTAGTATACCAATTTTCCTTTACATATGTGAAAATATATAAAAATATTATATGGTTCTGATGATGCGATCTTCTTGAAAGTTTGCATGAACATTAGGTATATCAGTCTTTATTCACAAAATGAATTTCACTTTAATCGGATATTCTGTTATTGAAATATAAGAATGGTTCGGTCAATATTCCGTTTAAATTTTTTATGATTCTGTTAACACTATGGCCACAAAAATTTTGCATGGAAATTCGGTTCATTGAAAAAGAGATTTCACTCGAATCGGATATCCTGTTGAGGAAATATAA
>JACDNR010000611.1:0-29379 GCA_013421045.1 Propylea japonica
TCTAAAATAATGGTGTATGCACTTGTCACTTTTTTGAATGGAATGACATTCACCCAATTTGGAAATTTCGCTTTCGTTTCGGGCCAGCGCCGCAGCGCCGCAATGGCGCTATATCACAGTTGTCAATTTTTCGTTGACAGATTTAATCATTTAATTGTTTGGATAGACAAACGGCTGGACTTCGAGAATGGTTCTGTGATGGAGATAAAACATTATTTGTAACGTGTATTAAAGTCTTTTTTCAAACAAATGTGTAGGAAGAGTTGTGTCGACGAAAACTTGGATCACAAATGACCTGGCCACATTTTGAGTAAATTTCAGTAAGGGTTCATAATTTATAATCTCCCTAATTTATGGATACCTATAGCAAAGGTAGGTAAATTTAAATTATCTGATTGCTTGTATAACATCTGTTTTATAATTTGCAGTGCATCCTGTCCAACGAATAATTTTGTTATCTGCAAGAAACGGTGTGCTCAGTTGAAATATGGTTCAGTTTCAAATAATTAAAAGATTGCTATTTACGACTATATGTAGATGAATGAAAAGCAAATACCAGCATTTTATATTGTAGTTTCATTTGTAACTATGATGTAAAATTAGGTTGAAAAACAGTCTCTGCTGGAATTCAGTTGGTACAGTGGTGTTCCATCAGAAGATAGTGAAAATGTATTTTTTGAGATTTTAGGTAGATAACTGAATTAAGTTTATTTCTAAGATTTCAATCTTATTTGACAGTTTAAAAGGGTTTGAAGTTCACTGCGACCTCAAGGTCTATTATGCCCCCATCAGAGCTGTTCTTGACACTCTTCCGTCTACAGCTCGCCCTTAAGCTCCAAAGTTCTAATGAACTCAAGTGGATGTGAGGGCTTCAAGAAAACTATGTCCTTGCACGTACAAATTTCATTTCAATCTCAAAAAATTACAAAAAGAATTATTTAAACTGCATATATATTTTCATAAAGAAAATAACTGTTTCATATTATCACCTCTGCTTTAATTCAACGTAAATTCAAGAAAACTCTTATCGCATGCTCAAACTCCTTTTTCTTAAATTTGAGTTCATAATGAAACAACAAATATGTCTGAAATTCTCTCTGGTTTATTCAATATTTATACGTAATCAGTTCTAATGATAACATTCTCAAATTCCTAGAAATAAAAATCTAATTATGGAACTGCAATTCTTAAATATGAAACAATTCAATAGAATGAATGTAATCTTTATATAAATAGCATAAAATCTGTAAATGTTGAGTGAAAACTTAATTCGATTTGTCTGATAATGTATAAAGGGTACTGTTTTTGTTTAATTCTGCAGAATTTCTTGTTATGTGCCCGACCAAATGGAAATAATTGTTTTGTTTTTGAATCTAATACGACATATTCCCTGATTCTAAATTATCTCTAATAATAATAATAATGTCTAAACATGGGAGATCCTTAGGAAATAAGTACTTGGTATTTACCAGGCATAATAGTATAAATGCAGAAATTTCTAAGCTAAAAATTTCACATTTTACAGGATGTTAAAAAACAATGACATTATTTGTGTTAAATGAACAACAGTATGAATAGCAAATGGCCACAGATGATGTTATTCTTGTAGTTTGGTAACATGGTACATTCCACTGCGACTTCAAAGTCTATTATGTTCCTCATCATGTTCTCGCGCACTCCAGCTCCAGAGGGTGATCTCCAGTATCTGAGAGGGATTCAAGGAAGGTAAATCCTCATTTTTAATTATCTTGTTCGCGTTTTTCATCACGCCGTCTTGCTTTGGCAATGCATTCTGTAACCAGGTTAAGACGAGTTTGCTGTTCCCACAGAATCTATACTCATCAGTTTCTGATTATCCCATTCTCATCATATTAGATATAGGAATTGGTGGTGAAAAGGCCAAATTTAAGAAATTAAACTTCCATCTTTGCCAACGTTTCGGAAAATTCATATTTTCATCCTCCTCTAGCATGGATGTATTCACTTTGTCCAATGTCATTAAAACAATCTTGAAATTCATTGAAACTAAAACAATTACATGCAGTGTTATTCTTAATCGAGGTAAACATACTGTACAGTAAGTCATTGTTTTGGTTTAATGAATTTCACGATCGTTTTGATGCCATTGGGAAAAGTGAACATCAAAAAGATGGAAGTTTAATTCCTTTAATTTTGGCATTTTAATCACCAATTCCTATATCTATTATTGATGTAAGGTCACCAGTTTTGCAGATTCATCATAAGACGACAATGTCCTGGGAGGAAGCTTAGCTCATTCTTACCGAGATCCAAGTACTTATTGGTTCTTACAGTTCCAAAAACCCGCAGGAACTTTTTGGAATGATTAATTCCTGGAAAATGTCTCCAGTATGATTCTCTTTTAGTTTCTTCCTTTTCCAAAAACTCTTATAGATGCATTTCCTATACCACTGAAAGGTTCTGGACCGGTAAGTGTCGTTTGTGATCTCTTTCATCAGCTTTGAGCTGATGACATAGGAGTTCAGTGCTTTGATAGCAGCTTGACTATCAGAATGGATCACTATGTCACACCCTTGATTGTTTCTTTCCAGGTTTCTATCTGCACATCTTTGGATTGCAAGTATTTCTGCCTATAGAACACTTGAGCAGAAGCCTAGAGACATTGTACACTTGGTGCTTGCTCCGTATATTCCAGCAACAGCCCTTATCGTGTTTTTTGAACCATTTGTGTATTATTTAATGTTACATATTTGAAATTTTGCTTGATGTATCATAGCATCCTGTCAAAGCTCCTCAGAATGCTTACTTCTGAATTATAACATCACTAGGTAGTTTTGCTGATGAGATGTACTTGTTAAGAGAGGACCAGGCTCTCTGACCTTTAATTCCCTCATTTTACCTTCCTTAGATATCATTTTACTTGCGTGTGGTTCAATACAATTTCGCCAATTTTGCATAATGTTTTGATTTATTGTGTTCTGCCCTTTCATTATGCTCTTTTCTACAAGAAATGCTCATTCTTGATATCAAGTAAGCATTTAGTGCATATTTTGATACAGCATTTCTATGCTCATTGCAACCTACAACACTCTTAGGACAGAAAAATGATAGCCTTCTCAAAACTTCTAAGAGGCAGTTTCGATTGAGATCTTTCTCAAATATGTCCGTAATATTTGCTTCTACTTCGTGCAAAAAATTTATTAAATTTTTAGAGGGAAATGTTAAAAATCCTCTACTCTTATTTTTAATGAACAAATTAAATTTTTCATTTCCCATCCCAATAATTGTGTGCATACATCCCTGACAATCCGTATAATTTTTTAGTTTTTTGGCCACATATCCACAGAAATAAGCAAATGCTTCTTCCACCTCCAAAAATTCTTCTTCATGCTCTGAAAAATTTCCCTCTATTTCAAGATCAAAAATAAACTTTTTTTTTTCTCCTTTCAGGTCCCCAATTTCAAGGAGAGATTTCATCATATCTCCTCCTGTTATGTTACTCCCCCTAGGTGGTTTTATAAGGGAGTACAGCGACATGAGGCGAAATATTTGTCCAACCTGTATTGATTGGGGATGGGTATTGCATCCTCCAGCAGCTCGCATCATTCCAAAGAAATGCTGAAAATTATAATAATTGCAGAGAAGCAAAGATTAAAAAAAATAAAAAATCACCTCCAAATGGTCTTGGTTTAGCCTCGAAGTCATTAGATACTCGAAGCCTATTTGAGACAAATATCTGGATAAATCTAGGGTGCAAGATATTGTCGCTTGAAATCCCTCATGGGTTGATTTGGACATGAAGAAGTTTGGTGGGGAAATCTGCTTCCACAAATCTAAATAAACTAAAAAACTTTCCAGTTCCTGTAAATCATTAACGAACTTAATTTCCAAAGATATCAATTATTTTATGTTTTTTGTCTGGTCTTTTATCCAAAAATATTAACAAAATTACTCTATTGTGAATATTATCAGAAATAAAATCACCTCATATTCTTGAGAGTTATGTCTTAATCCATTGAATGGTTTTGAGGAGTTCATCACATCAATCAATTTGTTTATTTTTCGACAGAAAATAATTGTAGGATCCACATTTAAAAAAATTTTTTTCGATTGATAAGTTTCCAAAGCTTCAGCAGTTGTATTGCTGAATAACTAGAAAATGAATCGAAATTATATTTTCGTTAATTCCTGGTGACAAAAAAAATATTTTTTTTTGTTTTACCTGAAATGCTAATCTTGTATTCATTTTTTCTCCATACTTTGGGAATACATGACTCGGGTTAATTTGAATGCCATTTTAAACATTTTTGTGGACTCATATTCAACTAAATTTTTCAAATGTTGTAATTCGACCCAACCCAACCTTCTGGAATCTGAAATATTTGGACTCGAGTAATTTTGGATCAACTAATTTTATACTGAGGTGTACCCTGAATCGTTTTTGTTGACCAAATTATTCCTTAAGCACTTGATTAGGTGTGGAAAGTCTGAGCACATTCTTAATTTACGTGAATCATCCATGGGGTGGTCACACCATGGCTCATTGGTGTTCTCAATATTCAAATGCTTCCACATTTTTCTATTCCATGTTGCCCCATCACTTGTTATAGCGTCTATATAAAGACCAGCATTTTCACATAAAAATGACGCATTCAAGCATCAATTTGGATAAAATATCGCCCGAAATATCACCCCCACTCAGAAAACAAGCCAATGCTTGGAGACCATGACCTGCAAATGGTTGAAACATAATTACCAAAGCATGATCTCCAAGACTGTTTTTCATTTTTTGTGGAGTGTGATGACCCAAATCGATAAATCCAACCAATTCCATCGTATTCTTGTCAAATTTTTTTGTTTTGACACCTTGCACTCGTCCACAAGCAAGCAACCATGTCTTTCCCACACTTCCATATGCTGCGTTTTTTTCTTCAGCATTTGAAAAACTTCTTTGTGGAATCCAAATGAGCCGTCAATATTTTTTATATATCTAAAGAAAAGAACAATGTTTTTATCATCATGACTTCTGATACAATTATTATATCAATGGCTTTATTTACCTTGAAAGTGTGCTTGGACTTGGCAATGGAAGAATATTATTTTCTCTTATATGATTGTATAATTTTGAGCTCTTGATTTCACATTAAAATGCAAGAATACACCCAGTCAAGAGTGTAACGAACCCCGTTCTTTTTACACTGGCTCGAGTTGTAACACGCAGTTACCATATTCTGCTGAGCGACAGGTAAATCTTTTATTAAGAAATCCAAATTTTGTATCTCAGCTTTTTCCTTCTTCAGTCTTTCAATAACAGAGTTTATTTTTCATTTTTTTTCTCAAATATTTTGTTTTATTGATCGTGACTACACAATTTTCTTCGCCTGCTTCCTCATCGGTATTTGAAATTAGTGCAAGCTCTACATTCATTTGCACCAGCTGGTACAAAAATTAACAGTATTTGCACTGAACGGAGCATACTTTTGATAGTTTAGTGTGTTAATGTAATTTTCAAGGTCTTCAACTGTTGTAACATAATCCATTACATCAATGGCTCTGTTGATAACTTGTGCCGAAATTGTATTTTTTGTGAGAACTACAGTTCTCTCCAAATAAGGAAAGTTATTTGCAGCCCTATTTTGGAGAAAATAATGTCTCTCTCTCCAATTTATGTATACTCCAGTTAGGGGGAAGATCAATTGTTACAAGATTATTCTTGATCAAAACAAAAGGTTTGTAACTTCATCAAATTCCAGTTATCAGAAATTTTCATTTTTTTGATTGGAGATGGGGGGCTTGGGATACAGGGGACAGGACTCGGGACAGGAGGTTTATCACTGGAACTTAAAAAGAAATCAAAATAATTTTTTTCATATATTTCATCAGCAATTTCAATTGAACATATTCACAATATGAAGAAGAATATTTCAGAATATTTTTAGCAGCTACAATACTTTGTGGTTTGAAAATCTTATAGTAGTAATTGTAAATTGGCTCTGCCATTTATACTCATAAATAAATATACCTGAAAATTTAAAATATTGAGTATATCTATGTATTTTTTAATTCAAAAGGTCTCGTCAAAGATGAACAAATAAAAACAAAATTTGGGCATAGGAAACTTAATGTAAAATTGAAATAATATGTCCTACTGATACGAATGGGTGCCTTTTTTATGCTGAGTTCTTTGAATTATTTTCTTGTTTATATTTTTTATGGGACTTGATTATTTAAAATTACCTCCGATTTATTTATGACAATAAGGTATATGTGAAAGATTCAATGATAATATATTATATAACACAGGGTCTAAAGTGGCACTTATAATCCTGAAGCGAAAAATTTGTACAATTCGCTGAGAGATTAAAAGAATTTCAGTCCCGTGGTTTATATATACATTATTTTATGCACTTTAGGACACTGAAAACATAGATATCTTGTACCGATAGCTGATTTCTCTTTTAATCGATTCCATGGAAAAAAAGAGAATCCCAATTTAAGAAGCCGCAGAAAAATCTATATGCCATCTCCTTCCACAAAAATCACAAGAATATGTATTATCTACTCTTAATCCCAGAGGGATTAAAAGTATACATTTATTCCCTAAAGTGCATACAAGTATGTATATATTATTCACGAAGCAGTAACTTATCATCATAATTGAGATATTGCCTGTTATATCTTTGGGAAGAACCAACGCTGCTGCTTGTTGAACAAAATTGAACTAGTGCTATAACAGTAAAAAAATCACATTTCATAACTAGTTTTCACAATGCGTTTCTGAAGAAAAATACAAAGTCTGAAATACTCCATAGGACATCAAATATAAAGCAATCTATACAGTTGTCATTATCTTACAAAAAGAATATTTTCAATAATGCATAAAGTTATGTAAACTACAACGAACATTTCAAAGTGATTAGTAGAAACAACTCAGACTAAAGAAAGTCTTTACAGTCTATGAGAAAAAACTATGTATATCATTATTAAATTGATTGTGAAAAATTCTTACATGCATAATGTATTGCGTTCTTGAAGAGCTTCTTTATGCCCATGCTTTCCTTGTCGAAATGGGCTGAACAAACAAAGAGAGACGGAGGGATATATTTCCCAAGACTATCAATCCACTGTTGACGTAGATTGTCGTCCTAAAAATAATAATGAATGGACATTTATCATCTGAAGGTATGTTCTTTAACTCTGATTTTTTCATTTATGTATATGATTTCTTTTTATCCATGAGTTCAAAGTGAGGCGGTGAACACATTATGAGCTATGTATAATAACGATATTCATGCTGAACAGACATTTACATAGGATGCGTTTGATCACTGTTGTGATCATGATAACGTTTATATATTATGTTCACCTCCTTTTTATAGATGAAGATTGAAAAAAGTATTTCCGAAGAGGAGTTCATTTGTTATCAAGAATCGATTCAATGTAATATAATAGGTAATTTCAATATATTAGATAGAATGATGAATAAATTCATTCCTTGCTCGAAATTACCTCTATATAGCTTACCTTTGGAACTCGAAAAATACGGATATTTTTGTCCAAATTCATTGTTTGTCCACACAAAATACAATACCGCATTTTGGCGAAATGAATTATTATTCCTTTCCGCAAATATTAATAGAAATCACTTTTTTATTACCACTTTACCACCAACACAATTCGTTCACCAGAATATATTTGAATAAACTATCAAGAATCTGTCAATATTTGTTGCAACGCCACGTTACGCGCCGCCACCTGTAGTACATTTTGAACAAACAAATCCCAAATTCCAAAATCGCGAAACAAAATCTAATCAGTGCATACACCATTATTTTAGACATCTTAGTTTCTTCCCCTACATTGGCTACATGTCACTGACTGATTCGTGTACCTTTTTTCTATGATTTTACCACTGTTGCTGGTGGCAATCAGGCTATCAAACGTAAGTGTTTTACAGGTTATTATTTATTTATGGAAACGAATCAAAATATTTACAACAAGGAAAAGTATATTTAATGCAGAATTGATTTATTTCAATAATTTTTTTCAATTGAAGAATATTTTCGCTATAATACTCTGGTCCTTGTGGTCTTTGAATTGTAGAATAAACAATTTCAATTCCTCACAATGTTTTCTATTAGATTGGGAAGATTTTGTATGAAAGCATTCCTCAAACATTATAGGCAGAGTTATAGATCAGAAATCGGATATTTACCTAACCATTACAAAAAGGAGAACTACTGTGACTATGAACGCTTAAAGTATTTTACAATGGTATTGTCAGGTACCTTGCTTATGAATATCATAAGAGACATTCGTACTTGCCAAAGCAAATGCTGAAAGTGATGCTAAACATCTTTTCAATCCAGGAGGAGACGAAAAAATTAATAATTTTTTAGCTGACGTTGTAGAATAGTTGCACCAGGGCTTAAGTTTATATTGAAATTAAAGATAAAAGGCTAGATTCTTTACTGGAAGACCGATAACAGTCTCAAATGGTTCAGGGTTCCTAGTTGAATCTGATGGCTTGATTTATTACTAATGCCATGTTGTCACTAATAGAGCCAATGCAATAGTTGAAGTAAAACTGTATGATGGAAGGACTTATAAGGGTGTTATTGAAAGTGTTGATGTCAAAAGTGACCTAGCTACAGTAAGAATCCCAGAAAAAAATCTTCCAGTTATGAATTTGGGAAATTCTTCTTCAAATTTGGCGTCCTGGAGAATTTGTTATTGCTTTAGGGAGTCCCTTAGCTTGAGTAATACTGTAACTTCAGGTGTTGTCAGCTCTGTTCATAGAGGTTCAGAGGAACTTGGTAGGTATCAGGCATGTCACTTGATAACTTTATTAAATCTCCCGATTTTCAATGAAAAGGTCATTCCTATAGAACATGTTTTTTAGGAATGATTGGAAAAGACATGGCTTATATTCAAACCGATGCAGCAATAATTTGGGAATTCTGGGGGTCCTTTAGTGAACTTAGATGGAGAAGCAATTGGGGTTAATAGCATGAAAGTTACCCCAGGCATTTCATTTGCTATTCCTAGTAATTATGTTAAAGATTTCTTTGGACGCCAGCTCTAAGAAACATGTGTGAAGGGATACAACCTTACAAAAAGAAAAATATTTGGGTATTACAATGATAACATTGTCACCCCACCTTATAGTAGAGTTTGGCAAATGAAGAAGTAATCAAATTCCTAGAAATATTCAAGGGGAGTTTTTGATCTGGAAAGTAATCTATGGCTCTCCCCTGCGCATTCGTGAGTGTATATTAGCATGAAATATGATATTTAGGTACTATCTTGTCTTCTTAAAATGGTTATTTATTTTACAGATCTGGGCTACATCCAGGAGATATAGTTACACACGTAGATGGAAAAGAAATATCTGGTGCAAACGACATATATAATTTACTAGAAAATTTAACAGCTAATGCTTTAATTCTAACAGTTTTCGTAATGGTCAACAATGCAAATAAAAGTTATGCCTGAATCTTAAACAATATGTATTGTAATTGATTATTTTAATAATTATTTATTTTCTAATGGTGATAATTTTGTTCGACAGAATGTGCAAGGAGTTTGAATTTTTTAGTAACAAGTCTTTAAAATGATTCTAGAGATTGTAGACGGATTCGTATGATTTAAATGGAAAATAATATATACTTCTGAGGTTGGGTTAATCCAAAATAAAACTGATTTCACACATGAGCACTGAGTAGAACCTATTGAGAATAAAGAAATATAATAATAACGCGCGTTCAAGAAATGAGTAAAAGGACTTGAAGTTCAATATTTTTTGCGTCTGAATGTTCTGTTTTTTAGCTTATGCTTCGCCATTTTCCATAGCCTATTTCACGGTGAAGTTTTTTGAACGACGTTATAATATAAACTTCTCTTCGCTCCTAAGAGTTGAAAATCATATATAAAATAAATATAAGTTACTAACCCATGCAACCACTGTTGTCACCATACGTTTTTTCGACGTCAAAAAATGGTGTATTGTAGACGATGTTAACTAAATGACGCAATTAAAACGTTAGGTGGTATCACGTTTTTTTTGGTAACGCCAAATAGACGTGATTCTAATCACTTCATCCATCACACACTCTCATTGAATTGACAACTGAAATATAGATATCCCTTAAAGAAATGGAATCGTTTGTTTCATTAAGAGCATTTTTTAAGTCGAAGTGGCAGAACTTTCAATTTTAATATATTGCATCGTAAACTAGTGCTAACAAAAACGTTTATGATACGTTTTGAAAAATACGCATTATTTATTTATCTTCTAACACGTGTTATAGACGTTTATCTTATGACCAAATATATATTACCTTTTATATAGATCCTTGATCGCACATAAATGAAATTTTCTAACTACCTAAAGCATACAATTAGTCATAATGAAATTCTTAAAACTCGAAAGAAGGTTTTGGACGTGTAAAAAAAGTAATAATTAAATTTCAGTTTGGAACTGAGTGTAAAAAAGTAATAATGAGATCTCGTTCTGGTCAAATGTAAGAGCTTACGTATATTAACTGCATATAAGAGCGTAGTTAACCTAACAAACGAATTTTTTTTTGATATTTTGGTGGTAAGACAATTATTACGGATTTTGAAAACAAGTAAATTCAAAATTTCCGTTTCGGTTATAATTCAAAATTCCCACCCTTCAATTTCCGTCCTGTTGTGTGATTGGCGGTTTCTGTGTTCTGTGATTGGCGGTTACTGTGTTCTGTCATTGGAGGTTAGTGTAGACTACGCGCTACGCGGGCTTTTCTCCACTACACACTTAACTACATATACGGTATTTTGTGACTAGAACAAACGAAATAACGAAAAAAACACTTTCCAAGTTTTTTCACTATTTGCGTATTTCTGGACTGGCGTGTGCATGTGGATTAATCCAGTTCAGTTGTGTCCGTTGCTCTGTAATCCTGTGTGGTGCAGTTAAAAATGGCGTATGCCGTAATAGAGTTTTCCAACGGTGAGCTAAGCGTTGTTTCCGAGAAGTGGCTCACTCCGGAGAAAAGCCAAGTTTATTGGCCGCCATACAAAGATTCTTATCAATATAAAAAAGCTTTGAAGCGGCAAGAAGAAGCTAACGAAACTAGCTGGTCACTCTATCCAATTAATAAATGTTTTTATGAAACTGGTAAGTGTTTGGAGATATGCTATTTTAATAGCTCTTACTAACGTTAATTTTCAATGGTTTCAGATAATTTGGAAAAGGCTTTCAAAAAGCAAAAGTTGGCGGAATTGACCTCCAATTTGGAGACCGATGAGCCTGACGATACTTCTTATCCAAGAAAAAAAAAGAAACCGAGACGATACTCCAGCAGTGAGGAAGAGGAATTTCAGAATTCAAGACAAAAAATTAAGTTGCCTCCAAAGATTACATTTAATGGATTGAGTTGTGAGTTTTTTATATTTTTCGATAACATAATTCTATTCAACCATAAATCTTGAAGCCACAAAATTTTAATTACAAATATTAACTGATTTTCTTCATTTGTTGTGAGTCCCCCCACAAAAAATAATTCGAAATATGAAATGATATATGCTAATTCAAAATTTTTCAATAAAAATTAATAAATAAATATAATGTTATAGCAACATCACAGCATCAGGGTCAACTGATTCAAGAAAAGCGCAGGAAAGATGAACAAATAAGTACTCAAAACATAGAAATTACTGAGACAGGATGTATGACAAATCTGCAAATCGTAGAGAACACTCATGCTAAAAAAGAAGGTAAGGTACATTGTTATGGTTTGCTTGTACATATTATGAAATTCTGTAATTACAAAAGCTACACATTTCATATTTATAGTCTGTTCAAATGTAAGAAGGAGCAGTGTAAACAAACAGATTTGCATATTTTGCACATAATTAAACCCTCATTGGTCAAACGGTCATAACTTCAATCCCTTTTCCGTCCTAAAACACTGATTGTGTGAATTATCCTCTGGACGGAAAGTAACTATCCGAAGGCCCTCCTACTTATCCACAAACTTGTTTACCTTGCTCCTTCTTATATGTGAACAGACTAGTAATTTACATTAAGAAAAGTGGAAAGTGCAGCATATATGTTGATTAGATCATTATATAGTCATTGCACACCTTCTGACTTATTACTACAATAAATGCAAACCTATAATTGAATGAAAGACATTTTACCTGAATTCAAGTAGAAATTTTTTCAGATGTTAATATATTGCCGCATCTGATAAAAATCAGGGAACAAAACAATCAAATTTTGGCTATTCTCAGAAGTATAAATAACCAAAGAGTTGTTAATTATGATAATGATAAATTACCTTTAGATAGCTTAGAAGATCTGGAAAATTTTGAAACTGAACTTCTTGAAGATGAAACCAAAGCATCATTGGTAAGAATACAGTGCAATAATTGTACCTTTTTAACATATTGATTACAGGTTTCCTATTTGTCCAGTTTGGGTGGAGATGGAGTAGTAACAAGAACAAATAGAATTCTAAAAGAAGTTCTCACCAATAACTTAGCATCTCAATTTAATTTTTTGGGGCAAAATAAAAAACCCTTCAAATCTTTACGGTTGAAGAATATAATTGTAGGTGAGTGATAAAATAACTAATTTTAATTTCATTCCCATATATGCAGACCAGTTGAATTCGAGTAAGTTGAAGATAATTGGAAATTGTAGTCGAGTAATGAGTTCACAGTTTGGAATACTCTTTATTTTCCATGTTCGGAAATTTCACTTGCTTCAGCCTAGAAATAAGAATTCTAAGGATTCCACATTATTATGATTATTATGTATTCAACATATTGGAAGTCATCATACATAGGAAATAATCAAATTTAAAATTATTCAATGGAAAAATAGATCTATATAATATTTTCAAATGAATGACGAAGTAACTGAAAGTAACATACAACAATGAAGAATATTCCACACTGTGAACTTACGCAGAATCTGTATGGTACCAACCCAGTTTAATTCATTTGTGTGTTTTGGTCTCTTATAATGTGCATTAATATTTCCAATTATTTCAAACTTATGTGTATATACTATATGTTTCATATCGCGATAATGATGCATTTAAAATCACAATTTAAAAATAAGGTTTAGATTCATAAAAGAAATTAATTTTCTCATTTTATCACTAATAGATACTGTGAAAGGCGCTCACAAAACTGCCACAACAGTGGAAGTTGAGCAGGCAATAAAGAATTGGCTGAAGCATGCTCCTCAGAGAATCAAGTTGGCTAAATTAAAATTAGAAAAAATTGTAACCAGTAAACATTTTATCTAGTTTGTAGTTAGACTTCGGTAGTCAAGCTTTAAGTATATTGTGATGCAAACATGTTTAAAAAATCAAAATCAAATTAATTGTCAGTCAGAGGCACCTTAATAGAAGAATTAGTGATGCTATTCAAGATGAAATCCGAACTTCTCAAAATGTGGGTATCACTGCCAATCAGACCATTTGTAGTTCTTTGAATTATACTGATTCTGATGCATCTAGCCAACATGATCTAGAAAATACTTCAGAAACGGAAAAAACTCTTGTGTTAAGACCATCTACTTCTTCTACTTTAAGTATCCCTGAGAAATTAGAAGAAAATACATTAAAGGAAAAATTGAAAATCTGGGCTATTACCGAAAAGGTTACTCATTCTGCTGTTACTAGTCTACTTCATATACTTCAACCTTATAATCTTGATCTTCCATTAGATTCTAGATCTTTACTAAAAACACCAAGACATGTTAATATTAAAATGATGGATAATGGGGAATACATCCATTTTAATTTAAAGAATACTTTGAAGTTGATTATTGAAAATTATTCAGATAAATTTTCTAATCAAATTTCGTTAAGCTTTAATATTGATGGTCTTCCTATTTTTAATAGTTCAACCTTACAGTTTTGGCCTATTCTATGTTTATTAAAACATGATTATTTTTCTCCGTTTACTGTTGGAATTTTTTGTGGTACTTCTAAACCAAAAATCTAGATTTATTTCTTGAAGATTTTATCAAAGACCTTTCAGATCTGCTGGAAAATGGAATTTTTCATAATAACAAGAAGTACATTATAAGAATACACAGTTTTGTTTGTGATGCACCAGCTAGGGCATTTATTAAATGTATCAAATCTCATGGTGGTTACTCATCCTGTGAGAGGTGTACAGAGTTTGGTACATATGTAAATAAAAGAGTCATTTTTAATAATTCGAATGCTGCTAAGAGAACTGATGAGTCATTTTATTTGCAAACTGATGATAATCATCACATTGGTGTTTCGCCTCTCATTAAATTACATATTGGACTGGTAACAAAATTCCCTATAGATTACATGCATGCAGTATGTCTGGGGGTAATGAAAAGCTTCTCAATTCTTGGCTTGGTGGTGACCTTAATATTCGGTTTCCTGCTAGAGTAGTGGAAGGTATGAGTGAACATTTATTGTTTGTAAGAAAATTTGTTCCTAGTGAAATTAATAGAAAACCTAGAGAGCTATCTCAACTACCAAGGTGGAAAGCTACAGAGCTGAGAACCTTTTTATTATATTTAGGTCCAGTTATACTGAAGAATAACAATATAGAAATAGGAATATATCAGCATTTTCTTTTGCTTCACTGTAGCATTTTCATTTTGGTTTCTCCTCAATTAGTTCATCAAAGCAGAAATGTAGAAATGGCGAAAAAGATGTTAGATACTTTTGTATCTCATTGTAAAGAAATATATGGCCTAGATTATTTAATATATAATATTCACAATTTAATTCATTTAAGTGATGATGTCAAAAATTATGGCCCTTTGGATACCATTTCTGCCTTCCCCTTTGAAAACTTTCTAGGCCAAATCAAAAACTTAATAAAGACTCCACATAAACCGTTACATCAAGTTTATAATCGTATAGTTGAATCAAATCATTTCATGAATTTATATAAGCCTCCTCAACATACAAAATTTATGTATGAACATACTTCAGGGCCTATATTAGATGGTGCAAAATATTCACAATTTAAAAAGTTGGTTTTATCAAACTTCGAACTAAGCATTTATTCTCACTCAGTATCTGACTGTTATTGTTTATTATTTGAAGGATCAATAATTGAAATCCACAATATATTATACATTGATAAAACAGGTGTATTCTGATAGGAAAAGAATTTCTGAAGAAAACCTCAGTTTATGATTATCCTATTTCATCAGCACTGTTAGGCATATACTGTCTAAGTGATTTATCAAACATGAAGCAGTGGGAAATAGAAATTTTTCCATCTAAATGTTTTGTGTTTCCTACCCATTCAGATACATCATGGATTTCCTTTCCGCTTTTACATACATGTTCTTTCTAGATATGTTTGCACCACAATATCAATTTTTCATATGAATTATCATTTGTTTAAGAGAATATATTTTGCTGATATTTTTGCAATTGTTCATGTGTGTATTAGTTTATTTTTGAACAATAAAATGTTTAAATGTTTATGCGAGTCTTTTTTTCCTGAACAAGACGCAGTACTTATTTTAACGTCCAATATGACGTATTATTTTAGATGAATTAACGTTCATAAGACGTTTATGAGACGTCATTATGGTACCTACTGCAACGTCTTATTTGAGTGTCATAAATGACGTGATATGGATAGGACAAACTCACGTTATGATAACGTATCAAAGACGTCAGTAAATTACGTCAGTTGGTCATTTTTTGACGGGTTTTTTACGTATTATTCACGTTTTCTGGTTACCTGGGTACAGTCAAAATAATTGTAGGTTATATGTTATAATTTTGCCTAAGTCCTTTACAGGCGGAATTATTCCCTATTTTTATGCTTCAAACCCCACAATTACTAAATTTAATTGCTTTGGGGGTTTTAATAATTCTTCTTTTTAGTTTTTTCATCCACACTTTAATTCTAGCCGCTAGGAAATCGCACGAGCTTTTATCCGATCGATATCATATTTAGCACAATTCTAAATGAACTATAATATTGTTTCGTCTTTTAACAAAGCTTGTCCTTGTCTTTGGGCTCTGAATTAAGCCTAGGAATCATGCCTCTTTTTTAAACATATTTAATCGAATTATTTTTTTTTTAATCAGGACCCACCCCATGATTTAGAATTACACTTATCTGTAACCTTGCAACGATTGAATAAGTGCAAGCATGTTTAAGGACTCTTTAAACATGGTGAAAGCAGATTTTTGTGAGGTCAGCACACGGATGTATGGCTAACTGTGCTAAGACTTCTCAGATCAACAAAAAACTATTTTATTGATCTAGAGGTATATTCGAAGCTCGAGCAATGAACGTTTTTATATTGCTGAATTTAATCGAAAATTGGCCCATGGCCTTTCTGCTGAAATCGATTTTTCAGAATATTGAAAATAATCCTTAATCTCTGATTTGATGAAGGTATATTTACTTTCAAATTCAAGAGTCCATGAATCTGATCGAAATAATTTTTTTTTCACTTTTATAACGACCGACTCTTCATTTTTATAATATCTGACAACAAGAAAAAGGTAATATAAAAATCCATATTTTCACTATCGCTTTATTCAAACATTTCGTTCGATATCTTTTTATATTTGACTGGCCCAAGTCCCTGAATAACAAATGGGATTTGCGCAGTGACAATCACTATCAACAAAATATATAAAATAAAATTAATTTACAGATTGTGTATAAAATGCCAGTTACTAATAGGATATTGAAAGGTACCTAAATGAGAAGACATAAAATATACAACAAACAAATCAACCAGACAAAACCTGGTTAACCCGAAAATAAATAAAACAGATCAATATACAGATCTCAACATAAATTATATATTGCACTGCTCATTCTTAATATTCACATCTAGAGAGAAAGAGTGGTTCTAGAACCTTATCACTATTTCTACATTTACTGGCCAACTAAAGTATGGTGATGAATATATTATTTCCGAGCAGTTTGTTCTCATTATACGATTTTTCCTTTCTTTAAAATAATATACATCTTCTTAGGACATAAAGAAGAATTTAGTTATATGTTCACAGATCATTTATTACATTTCCTGATAATTTAATTATTTACAAGCTAATACCAACATGGTACTAAAGTCTTAATCGATCATCAACACTACTATTCAAAGTCTTTGTTCTGTTTCCAGATTTCCCATTCCAAAGTTACTTGAAATCTTTTCTATGTATTATTTACAGCTCAAACTCTCGTGGTCAAGTCTAAAGGGGATGGCCTTAGTAACTTGAGTTTACTTAGTTCACGTTCAGTATCACAATCGCTTTCTGTATCACCTTCGCTACCCCCAGTAGCTTCAACAGTTGCTGATCTTGAGTTTTCACTTCTTGCTGGTGATGATCCTCCCTCGCTGTTGGATTTCATACTTAAGTCTATTGGGTCGTCTTGTATTGGCGAAACTCTGGGTGTAGGACTTTCTATTTCTTCAGGTGTTGGTATCCTTTGCGACTGAAGCACTGCATCCAAATAAACACGCTTGTGCAACGCGTCAATCTCTGGATTGAGATTATGCATGAGCCTGTTGTTTGTTGGCAGGTTGAAGCAGGCCATGATACAATTGCGAGTAAGGTGAGTGTATCAGTAGGTTTGGAGGGGGTAGAAAAGGTGGTGGAATCAAACCATGGAAAAGAGGTACCTCCTAGCGTCACTATTTTCCAAGGATGAATCAGAGTTGTGTGATTCCGGTGAACTAACTGAGGGTGATGCTGAGTTCTTGTATTCGTCCAACCTAACAGCATTAGTTTCTTCTTTTGTTTTAGGAATATGTAATAGTGGAGGGGGAAAGTGCTGGGAACTGAGGAAACTCAGACCAACGTGTGGATGTGGTGGGGGTGGTGTTTTATCGGGAGGTCGAACCCCTGGTGGTAACGTGCAGTTGTTTTGACTTTGCTGTTGTTGCTGTTGCTGCTGTTCTTGGAGAAGACAATGGATCTTGAACCAGTTGGATCTCCTGCCGTATCTGGATCCACTTTCGACATTCCAACCAGGAGACATTTCTAAGTCGACATGCTTTGCATGCTGTTCTGTTTTTCTTGTTTATGACACATTCTCCGTTGTTTTTGCATTCTGAGATTGAACTGAGGTTGTTGTAGGATCGTCCAAAGAATGACTGAAAAGAAAAAAATGAAGTTAGAAACTTGATATCAAAATACAAATGTGACATTTTTAGATATAAAATTGATCGTGCAGTCAATTAACTTTTATTTCCTTGTGGGGTTTTTTTCTAGTTTGAGAAGACAATACTTCTGATTTATGTTTGTCATTTCATATGAACAAAACAACTTTTTTCTACAAGCGTGCACTTTCATTCTCTTTCCCGCACGTATTTCAATTCGTAAAGAGTCACATTGCCAAACAGTGTGGGAAAAACCCCTGCTATTCCATTACCGCACGCAAATGCGTGTGGTAATGGATTAGCAAGGGTTTTTCTCGCACGCTTTTTCTAAAGAATAAACTGAATAATGATATATCTCTATGCCACCGACGACGTTAATATGGAAACGAGGAGAGTACAATGGTAACGACTTGTCAGAGACTTTTGTCATTCATGTGTATTTAGAATGATCAATTCACATTTGATCTGTGTTTTGAAATCGATCTCGTATAAGCGCTTGTAGAAAAAATATTGTTCCTAACTCGTGCAGAAAGTGTTTTTCCCGCACTCAACTGCTTACCCAAACTCCGCTTCGCGTCGTTTGGGTACGGCAGTTTCGTGCGGGAAAATATCACTTTCCGCACTTGTTAGGAAAATAACTATTTAACGGATTTTATGCCCAATATCTCAATGAATAACTAGAGTAATAGAGAGCTGTAGATGTTTATGAATATAGGTACATTAACCTATTAAATTTTTCCAAGGTATACGTTGTTTAGTATCATCATGTCATCTATGTTCAACGACAGTACCCACATTTCAATTCGACATTTTGAATAAGTATGGCCAACCCAAATACTTTTATGCAAAAGATACGAAAGAATAGAGATTTCAAATTAAGCTACATTGAGAAAAACAGTCTTTCTACTCGAACAAAATCTCATTATGGTATTTGTCGTTTCAAAAATTCGTAATTTCTTGTTTCTATTTTGATTTTCGACACCGCCATTGAAATGTCATTGGCCTTCGGTTGTTCTAATGTAAATAAGTATAGGTATTCTCTCAGCCCGCTCCTGTTCTAACTTCCTTTGAAATTCTGTACTCATCGTGACTGCATTGCATGATGTCACATTATGAAACAAATGATAAGTGTGTATGTATCGAACTGTCATTATTATACATTAATGGATTAGTGTAGTCATTTTAACATAGTGGATTTGTTTTTGCAATATAAAAACAGGTTAATGAGTTTAACAATTACCGATGTTGCCAATATTTCAACGATTTTGTAAATGTGTCACAAGACTCTTGGTTTTATCGAGTAAAAGTGATCCTATACCAAGATGAACCTGACTGTCGCATGTTATTCGAAATTATTTTTTTTGGCAGAACGACGTACTGTCCATAATCTCTCTGCCCTGTAGAATAATCCCTAATAAGACAAATGCCATTTTTCGTGAACAGTAAACTTAAATAGCATAATTTGAAGCATGAGTACTGGGAAATCAGTTATGATAACATCTCATATATGAAAAAAACCTTGTTAGTTTCTCCATTACCTAACCGAAGAACCGCTGAGCTCATTTGAATGTTCTTCAATAATTCGCACTTGAAATTGCGAAATAACCTTTTTTAGATTATTCAGAAATGCATTTAACCGATTTTGATCAAAATTTTCGTATTACCTATGTGGTAAAGGTAGGATAGTCTGGGACTTGATAACAACTGACAGGTTCTAACTGGTGAGTTGCTAAGGAGCAACTCAGGAGCCTATCTATGTGTGTTCGATTTGTTTGGAGCTCGAAGCTCCTGACCATAGTCAATTACCATATTCATATTCGTTCAGATTGAAGATATTTCGATGATAAGAGAGTCGCAAATCAATTAGATATGTGGCGATCTTTCTTTCCAGTTTATCATTTCATTTGTTTCTTAATGTATGCTTCAAATCGAACAGTACCAACTATTCAGCTCTGGAACAGCTCATTTTCAGGAGCTTGAATTTCTAAAAAAGAAGTAAGTGCTTTCCCCCATATTCCATAAACTACCATGAGATTAACCCAAATAACACCATGATAAATTTCGTTATCAGGTGACAACTTTTCAATAGCTCCGTTTAAGCACAGAATACAGAAGTTCCGTGGTTTAAGATTTCGATTCTACTCCAGGTGATGATTTTGCACAACAAGCGGTCTGTTAAAACATATAATATAATTACATACAATTAGCGGACGATTATACAGTTGGCCGACTGTGCGGTGAACGCCGGGAAGAACCGCGTGCAGCACACAGGCAACAGGCTGCCAACCCGAGCAGCTATTTCGTCACTGGTGACTTCCGACCTAATGCTCCAATGAGCGACGACCCTTGAAATGCCGCCTTAGGTGAATGGACTGCTGCGTAACAAGACATTGAACAGCACCGGTGATTAGAAACGTCGTTACTTATGGTTTTCGCGACGAAATTCAGGAAAAACACTCGTCTATACAATCGACGACTCGACGACAATGAGCAGAACACCATTTAAATACTTTTTTCGGACGAATCATGATTGGGTTTACAAAGTGATAATCGACGAGAAAGGGCTTGGAGAGTTCTAGACATATATAAGTCATAAACCTGATTCAAGAGTCAGAACTCATTTCTACACAGAAAAAATGCACCCGAATAATATTTCATTATATTAATATAGTTCTTTCATTTGAAACCATAGACCAATAAAAATCTGCGGCGTTCTGATGTAATTCAACCCATCTTTCTGAATTCTGAAAATACCTCAGATTATCGTGAATCGTTCACTTACGCGCTAAATACATGACAAATATCTCTAATGTTAATAGACGCTAATGTATTTAGTACGCACAATTTCACTTTTATCATTCGGTATTGTTGAACTTCTTATGCAACCTTCTATCAACTTCCTCGACAGGAAATGAATTGTATAAACGAGACTTTCGAATCAAATGTGTAACAGCAACAATCATCATAAAATTTACCCGAAGATCCGCATAGCTATAAAATCTGTGTAGATCCAAAGAAAAAAGACGAAGAAGCAATAGAGTTTACTTGTAACAAAGATTTGAATATATTTTATTCTTTTTTCTTGTAATGGCTATTACATACTTGTTCGGACGAAAAAGTCATTTTATGTGAACATTTTCGGATATAATTCACGAATAAAAGGAAACTAACAAAATCATAACTGAAATCCATAATTTTGAGTTCAATATCCTGATTTTTTTTAAACTGAGCTTTTTTAGGATTTTTTGTTTTTCCAATTTATGGCATAAACAGTTGACATCGTTGTGAACTGTGATTCAACATTCATCCAATGAAATTAATGCAAATGCGAACGTCACACTCAACCGCCAACTAAAGTCGTTTGAATTCACTAGATTTTTTCAGCGAGTCTTTCTCGAAAAACTGAATACAAATTATAGACGAATAATCGCTACGATTTTCTGAGGGTCCATTATTTCTTGAATGATTTTTTCTGGCAATCACTAGAAATGCCTATTAGATGACATATTATGATTTCGATTTGGTTGCACCACTCTGTATAAAACCGTCAAACCGAAGTATATTATTAGAACAGCCCTCGTATGTAACTAACTATTGGTGACCGACTTATCTTGTCTATTGCTCAAGTATTCAGAAGGATGCGCAACTAATTGTATAGTTTGAATGTTAAGTTGCAACCTTAATTGTATACCTACGTTTGACAAAACTATTTTTGCAAGATGGATTGCGTATTTGTAGAATTCACTTAGAAACCATAGACCAACTACAGACGATATTATCTGCAACAGAATAGTGTATTGTTTAACAAAATAGAAAGATAATAACGATGTATGAATTATATCATACATCTCTTATTCAAGCTAGAATTCAATTTCGTTCATTAATGTTTTCTTCTGTTTGGCGTTAATAATAAAAAAATTGAGATTATAACTGAGAGAATCAAGCAAAGTTCATGCATTTACGCATTCCTTCTCAAAGTTGAAACAAATAATAAACCGTGGTTCTTGTCTACAAAATGATTCAATCAGATCTTATTATTCTAAATATTAGAGATGAGTTCTATTCATCCAAATCAGCAAGGATGAAAATTCAGGAGAAGTTAACGATAGCAGTCTCCCCACAGCTACTATGTAGTACCATTGTATAAATACAATGGTAGTAAGATACCATTTACTCAAGATGTATGAGGTTCAAAGTCTAAGTTTTCCATTACGAAAGTTCTTGTGCTTATGGAATTAGGGAGGAGGTCGATGATTAGAAAAAAAGGGAGAAATATTCTTACTGGGCTTACGCACCTGGTCAACGGCAAGTATAGATACTGATTGCAGCTTCAAAAGAGGAGTTGAGCCTCCTCTTTTGAAGCTCTATCGTTGTCAAAAGACGTTAAGGTTGATAACTGGGTTTCACACAGGCCATCTCTTTTGTCAGATATCTCCTGCACGATATCAGGAAGGAATAAGAACTTCTGTCTTCACCCTGTTCTTAGGACGAATGAAAACATACATCAATGACTTCTTTCAACATCCTTGAGATGCCCACTCACGTGTCGACACTATGATGGCTCACCGTTAGCTTCAGGAGCAATAAAAAGTATGAAATACGCCTGCCGCATATCGGAGTGACAGTTGATGATGATTGTGGCTTATTGGAAATTAATTCAGAGACTAAGGGAATACTCGGTTTTATTGACGTTAATCGATATGAGATATGAATTACAATAGTTGTTTTCTTGTTAATTGGACTGGGTTTCTCAATTCAACACCTTATTAATCTAACTTAAGCGATATGCTAGGCATATTTCTTTATCGATTTCGAACAAATCGATATCGATATATGCCTAATTTAATGTCGTTTAATTTGCCCAACATTGTGATGGATCGTATATACAATTTTTTGAATTATTGAATGAACTTTCTTCATAATAATGCCTACACCTACGTCACCTGAGTAGAAGCCTTGAAATTCGGAATTCAAGTCATGGTAAGGAGAGACTACGACACAATTAGTGCAACATCTATATTTCTTCTTGAAAACATACTAATGGTGGACAAAAGCGTGAAATGTGAACCAGAATCCATGGTTTTTTCACTGGGGAAAGACAGCGGATATATACCAACTATTGAACCCCAGATATTACCTTTGGATAAGACCTTGCAATCCTCGAATTTTTGGTTGAAGAAAGATCAACTAGATCCGCCTTTCTAATGTATCCAGGGGGCAAGAATTTACATTGCTCTTAGGAAATGAAGTATGTTCTACTTCTAGACAAGAATTATTTGAAACTGAAAACTTAAAATGGTATTCAGACGAAAAAAACAGTCAATTGAGGTTCAAGCAATAGGTACTTCATCAGTGGAGTTAGGAGAACAAGAGCAAACAGTCCCTTTTATTTGAGGGCCAATTTGAACTTGACTTGCTAGTTGCTGTTAGAGGTCGACAAGGAAAAATAATCTCAATATGTTCTATAGAAGGGCAGAACTACTCGTGAAAATCTCCATAAGACTCAATGAGCATAGCATGAGAGCCATTAAGATGAAAGTTCATTTTGGAAAAAACCTACTGGTAAGTAAGATAACATGCTAAGTTTTCCTGGAGAATGAGATTAGGATTCAAAATCTGACTCGAGTATAATCTAGACTTCTCTACTCAGATGTTTGGTATTCATAAAGACGTCGCAATAGCTGAAATATGCAGTCTAGAAAAACTAACATCTGAGTAGAGAAGTCTAGATTATACCCGACGTGTGTACCACCAGTTATGATAAATTGTTCAGAAGCAAGATATGAAACATTTGTGTTGAGGAGAATCCTAAAATCAAAAGGATTAAGACCCTGAGAACGATAAGAGAATAAGGAAAAACACTGAACGATGGAAAGCTGAGGGCAGCCATTAGAAAAAATAATAAACAAACGATGTCGTTAGATCTATCAGAGGAGGAAAGTAAAATAAGACAACACGTTGATGGAATGAGTCCAGACAGGATGGCTTCCTGTTATGATCATCTTTGAACTTACCACAATTTGTTGTTCATCAAGTGGAAAGTAAAGAAATCTAGTGTTGTGATATGTATGAACTAATGTATTCATGTAGCGGAAGATACCACTATTATATTAATTGAAAGTTATAGAGCTTGGTTCTCTCTGAACAAGTACGTCTCATCAGCACATACCCTGATGTTTATGATTGAAAAAGTGGGTATCTAGAAGAACTTCAACTCGCAGCTATAAGAGAAGGCAAATAGGAAAAGGAATACACTGCCCAAAACTTCGAAGTAAATACCGCCAAATTGTATATAGATTGTTCGAAAACCACGATAGGGGAGGGCGTTTTAGAATACGGACCAAGAACCAAGGGTAACATTTTTGGGTCGCCGTAAAACACCAATGTTAACACAAGAACTCAACAACGGCTGATTGCTGATTGGTCGTTGAAATGCAAGAAATGATCCAGACAGTGTTATCTCTCGAAGAGGTGATCACAATTAGCCACCAAGATCTTGTGATTTAACACCTTGTGGCTTCTTTCCTTTGGGGCCACGTGAAAGAGAAGGTCTACGCTAGGGCCAGTATCGATTCAAGACCTCAAAGATGGAATTGATGAGGCTATCGAGACATAGGGCAGCCACTTTGCGATTTCGTTACGGAATATTTCATTAAAAGGATATGGTCCTGTAAGCGTGGTCGTGGTGGTCATTTGCCTGATGTTATTTTCCACTACTAACGGCATAGCTTCTTCTTTATAATGAAATAAACATCCGATCATTAATATTGAAAAAAAGGCAGTTTTCTATGAATATCAAAATAACACCTCTTATATTCAGACTAACCTCGCATTCATCAGTTAGTTCACTAAGTGATACCTGGTCAAAATTTCAAGTATTTCGATAACATATTCTGCAAGTTTCCTCCGAAAAAATTCGATCGCTCTGTCAATATAAAACTGGATCAATCTGATATCAAAACATTAGCTAATTATGACGGCTTCATTGAACACCAGGTCTGTTCCATCAACCATGCCATTTGAATGACAAAAATTCATGTGTTTCTTCAATTAGCACGCTGCTTTCTTATTTAGGCCTATTTTCACGCAACTTTGATTCCGAAATTGAAATTTCTTGACGTAATATGCATGCTAGATTGGGTAAAGTGTTTTGATTTAGAGTACCGATTCACATACAAATCACATTAATCTAAAAGGAGTTCAGGTTTGGCAATAGCCCCATTAAAGCTCATGTGTTTTATTTTAGTCTGGTTTTTATTGGATGCAATTATTCATTATGGAAAGATGAGATGAACAGTATAGCCTCAAGTTGTTATAAATCTTCAAGGAACATATGAATGGAAGAAGGTGAAATATTCGGTTCAACAACTGACTTTGCCATTTTGAGTATTGTCTTTTTTGAAAGTTGCTTTCAGCTAGTCTCATTCCATAAAATATTGCATTCACCGTTTAGAATCGGACCATCACAAAAGGTCAGGTCTCAATTTTGTTGATTGGTTTAGCGAAATGAGTTTTTTATTTTTTCTGCACTACCTTGAAAATGGAGTCGTTTTTGAAATTTCAGAGCATGTAATCTCATTGATAGTTTGATTAATGTTCAAGCAGTTTAACGTTTTATCGATATCTTTTGAAGTAAAAGGTGTTGAAGATTGAATAGAGGTAACATGATAAAAATGATTGGGATACAACAGGCAAAGGTCGCAGTTGGATATAACCCCATGTAATCTATAGTCTATAGTCCCTTTAGTTATAGAGATAGACAATAGACTCAAGGTCTATTTTACCCCCTTATAGAGCTGTTCTGACGAAACCTTAAGATCTGATGAAATCCTATATCTGTGAAGGTTTGAGCGAGGCTAGTTCTTCACTCTTACAAGTTTCTCACCCAAGGCATTCTCTCCTAAGGCTCGCAATAGCAAAGCATTTCGTGACTAGGTGAATGGGGTGTTTTCTTCCTCCTCCCACAGAACCTACACTGGATCTTACTGTTTCAATTTTCCGAAAGAACTTTGGCAAGTGTATTGGCCTTTCGTTTAATTTGATTCCTGAATGGCCGAGAACCCAGTCTAAAAATACCTTATTTTTCTTGCCTACCTCATTGAGTTTGTTCCGGCATTCCCAGATCATCTTTGAGCGATGATGTAGGAGATCAGTGCTTAATATATCAGCTTGACTATCTGAGTGAATGGCTGTATCGCACTTCTGATAGATTCTTTCTAGATTTATATCTAGACATCTTTCAATAGCTAAGATTTTCGCTTGAAAGACGTTCATACAGGATCCTAGCGACAGTGCACACTTGGTACTTGGCCCGTATATTCCAGCGCCAGCTCCTGTAGAGGTTTTTGGAACATCTGTATGCCCATGATACTAAAACACAGTATCATGCTGTATGCCTTTTTACGGTATCTTCTCCTGAGGCTATAGTCGGTGTATTCCAGTTCCCATTCCTCTCTTTTATTTAGCAATGTCCTGAAGTTTATCTGTACTCATGTAACCTACCACACTTGTAGTTTTTTTTCAGTTTATCATTGGTAGATCATGTATATTGGTATTCTTCAATTGATTCAGTTGTGTTCCGATATTTGGTTTTCAGAATATTCAGGATGATGATTTCAATTGAAAAAATAAAATATAATTGAAAATAAGAAGATATAAATGGCGTAATAATGCCAGTCACTTCAAAAGTAAATGTGAAAATGAGTGTATTCAATACTCATCGTCCTTCTATAACTCGTTCATTTATGGCCTTAAAACCAGCTGATAAACTGACCAATTCGTATTTCTCTTGTGGGCGTATAATTCCGAAGAGAAACCTAGTTAATTCAAAACCATAGGGAAAAAATAATGATATATGTTTGTGTAGCAACAGGAGAATATGCGGAAGGAGTTGAAGGTATAGTGTTGATGGTTTTCCAATTTAGAGATGACTCTGATGATTGTTCACGATTGACGTAATTTGTCTTGATTTATTTCACGACTTTTTCTTGAGGTGCAATTTCGATCACGATTGTTTATAAATTGTTGAATACTGATTGTGGTTCGCTTTGAAAATGGAGAAGAGTATAAAAGGAGACTTGAAGTGGTAGTTTATGCTTTTGTCGAATGAAATAGTGGAAAAAGGAAATATGTGATAAAACTATCACTACTATATCAATAGTATAATAATGATTCAGATCCAGTTCCAATATAAACGTGTGATACGATTTGCAGAACAATATTAGGTAAAATATATTTTATCTTTAGAATATAAAGTAGTTATTCAATCATTATCAAACTCTTAACGATAGCGATTGATCGTTGAGATATTTTAAAGCTCGAGCGGAGTTAGTGGATAATAGTGACCATTGATCGCTAGGTTGATACCAGTTTATTATAAAAAGATTTTTTCGTCGACCGCATTAATGAATTGATTTTAAATTCTTGATTGGAATACATTTTTATTTTGCACAATAGATACATTCGACATTTGAATTTCTATGTTTCAGTAGAGTTGCAACATTACTAGAATTGCTTCTGAATATCTCATGTTGTGCATTTAATTGGGTCATTCATAATCATTTTGCCATGCGGCAAATGAAGCTTTTATTTAGAGGTCGACGAAAAAAATATTCCCATTTCTATGAATTATAATTTAAACAAATCTGAGAATGTTCCCCAAAAAGTGATAATAGTTTTTTTTACGTAATTAATTAAATTTCACTGAGTGATTGTTCCCTTCTTTCACTTCAAATGTTTTATTTTAAATACTAATTTTTTAAGGAAATTTGTTTTTATTTACCTTGCAGCCTTCACACGTGAATGCCCCAAATGAAATCCACTGCTGGTTCGCCGCAAACTTTGCATGTCTGATTCATCTGAAAAAAAAAGAATTAATATTTTTCGTTATCACTGAAATATTGATATGATTGTTAAATAACCGGTCACAAAAATTAAATTCAGAACTCAAAAATATATCGAAAATAGAACCAAACTTAAAAATCAGATTGTATAAAAACGTAAACTACATAATTCGAAATATTTCTCTTCAGCTTCAAAGTTTCATAATAAAGAATCAATGAAAATGAAACCATGCTTACAAATATCGCCAACAATATCATTTAACTTCGACTAACAGTACCCTCATGACACATTTAAATAATCATTGACTGCAATTCCTAAATTGATACAATTACAACTTCATGTCCTACATATTTCATCACAAGAAACAACAGAAGGCTATTTGATGCAATATTTAATTCGTTAATGTTCGATAGATAGGAGGAAGCATGTTGCAATTATGTGCCTCGTTAAACTCACCATTGAACACCAAAATAATATCCATAAAAAATACGTAAAGACACAACATCTACTAGAATATCAGGTATCATTGTTAACAAGCAAAACGATACTATTTAAAATCCCATGAATGAAATTTTATCGGAAATCTTATGACCGTGATAAGTATAACAGAAAACCTCTCTTGTGTAAATCCTGACACGGTAAAGAAACTGCGAAATCAAGAGTGTTTTGTCGGTTTGGCGGAACCATAAAAACCTCTATTCACAATGAATATTGCACTATTGACCGTCAAAAAAATGGATCAGCTCGCGATCTTGAGAGAGATAGGATATTGGCAAATTGGAACATTGGTTTTGTTTTGAGGATAGGATCGATCTACTGCTGCTGGGAGATTTCCTGTTTTTGAAACTTGAAGAAGATTTTTGAGATCACCTGAAGGTGGTTGGATACAAGATGAATCAAAGTTGACGAAGTATCTTGTAGGTACATTTTTTCGAAATGATTCGAAAAAACTCCTTTTTATCTTCTGCCAGATAATGATGGGAGGGAAATAAATTGCTTGATTCAAACATTTTCATTGCATGTCTTGTGTAAGTTAGTTGACAAGCTCGTGACAAATGTAAAATTCCATACTTTTTTATTCTACTTATGTGGTTATAAGGAAATAAGACAACATTCTTTTTTCAAGATCAAGACATCAACAACGTGGCCGTCAAAATCCCCTGACTTAGCGCCACTCGATTACTTTTTCTGGAATTTCTCAAAGACGAAGTTTATCAAAACAGTCCGTTTTATATTGAAGATCTGAAGAGTAGGATTGAAGTGGAAACAAAATCAAATAACATAACAGCTGAGACTATTCGAACTCCGTGGAAGAGTGTCATTTTGACATAAGTTTGTCACACTTTTTTTATCATTATTCTGAAATTGAATTCGATATTTAGGATGAAATACCACTATTTACATCTATGGGAGATGAT
>JACDNR010000612.1:0-25250 GCA_013421045.1 Propylea japonica
TGCAACCCAAAAATACTGCGATGGATGTACGTCATGATTGTGAGACCTATAATCACATATGAGACAGTAGCCTGGTTTGCCAAGGCAAGTCAGGTAAGTACGAGGAAAAGGCTCGATAAAGTACAGAGGCTTGCCTGTGTGTGCATCACTGGAGCTATGAGAACGTGCCCAACTAAGGCACTTGAGGATCTCACACCTCTACATCTAGTGATTGATACGGTAGTCTATGAGGCTATCCGCAGAATATCTTATGCCCGTACTCATAGTCGATGCTCCGTCAGTTCTCGTACTCAAGCATTCCTTTTCATCTCATAGTACTCAAGCAATACTTCGTCGATGCTCAGCTACCGACCAACTTTGAGACGTGCTCGGATGTCGAACTGTCATACAAATTGTCAATATTCAATGTAAATGGCGGATCTCCATGGCAACTCAGCAGTGATACCACAGAAAAAAAGGAACTAACCAGCATCCGACGATGCTCGAATTCTCCGCCGAGTTTTGCCGAAGGTTTGTTTATGATAGTGATGTAACAATCAAGAAAGTAAGGACTGAGAAAAGTTTCAGGACATTGCTAAGTAATGAGAGAAATGGAAACGGGAATCCGTAAAACGGTTAAAAGTAGAGATGGTTCCAAAACCTCTACAGGAGCTGTCGCTGGGATATACGGGCCAAGTACCAAGTGTGCACTGTCGCTAGGCTTCTGTATGAGCGTCTTTCAGGCGGAAATTTTAGCTATTGAAAGATGTCCAGATATAAATCTAGAAAGAGACTGCAGAAGTGCGATATAGCTATACACTCAGATAGTGAAGCTGCTATTAAAGCACTGAGCTCCTATGTCATCGACTCAAAGATGATCTGGGAGTGCTGGAACAAACTGAATTAAGTAAGCAAGAAAAATAAGGTATTTTTAATCTGGGTTCCCGGCCACTCGGGAATCAAAAGAAACGAAGAGGCCAATACACTTGCCAAAGAGGGCGCACGAATGTCACTCATTGACCCAGAACCCTTCTGTGGTATAGGTAAATGTACCTATATGAAGGAGTTTCTGGAGAAGGAGAAAGCCGAGAAGGAAAAACTCTGGCGGAATATCTCAGGGATGGCTCATTCCTCTAAGTTCCTTAAGAACTTTGAGACAGCGGGATCCAAAAGATATCTGGATCTTGGTTAGAAGCAATTACACCTCCTCACTGGCTTTCTCACAGGACACTGTCGCCTTAGGAAGCACCTGTTGAGGATGAGATTATCGGACACTGACGAGTGTAGGTTCTGTGGGGAGGAGGAAGAAACCTCCCATTCACCTAGTCACGGAATGCTTTGGCATTGCGAACCTAAGTAAAGAATGCCTTGGGCGAAAAACTTGTAAGAATGAGGAACTAACCTCGTTGAAGCCTTCACAGATATTGGATTTCACGAGATCTCTAGAACTGGAAGGCGAGCTGTAAAGGGTGTGGTCAGAACAGCTCTATAAGGGGGCACAAACAATAGACCTTGAGGTCGCAGTGAACTGTAACCCCTTTTTAAACTAACTGAGACCGTAGCTTAATGCTTCTCCTAGGGTGGAGCAATAGATTCTGGCGACCTCTTTCTGAGAAACAATATATTTGTACAGGGGATAGATTTCTTCAATTTTATCAAAGTGCTCTTTTATACAGTTATTCCACGATTATCCATTCATTCTGGGACACTGTTTAATCACGAAGTTTTCAGACAAATATTTCGACTAATAAACCAACTTGATTTTCAAAATTTTATTGAAAATTCACTAGAGTATATTGGATGGACGTCATATTCAAAGCATAACCAAATAAAACATATTTTTCTTACAACGATCTGATTAAATGTCTCACTATTAGAAATAAATTCTTATTTACATTGTGAATATTTTTCTTATAATAAATATGTATGGAGTTCAAAAGTAGAAAAACTGATTGCTAAACAACATAGGAGCAACACTTTGAAGTGTTTAGAGCTTATTTTGTTTTCAATTTGTTGTTTCTCAAAGTCTTATTATTAGTCTCTGGTCAACTTCAGGAAGATCAGATTCATCTTGGGTTTTCTTGTCTGAAAATGAAATCAGTTAGTGAATTCAGTAAAAAGCGAATAAAAATATATCCTCACTTTTCTTCGATTTCTCTCTTCTTCGATTTAGATTTAGGACAGGTACATAAGTACTGTTTTCTCTAGATCTGGAGATTTCATCAGAGATCAAGTTGAATATGAGATATCTGAAATGAAGGTTATACGTTATTAATTACCAATCCTAGACGATAAGTTCGTCAGAATTGATCAAATTTTGACATTTCCAATACTTGAATACCTGAGACAAGTTTGATGTTAGTTGAACAATAGTATATTATAGCATATAATGATAGCTATCATTCCCGAGGTGAAGTCTAGGCAACAGGCCGTAGGCGCATGGCCTAAATCAGCGAGCGAATAACACGATTACTGAACAAACACTGCGCAAAAAAAATTAACGAAAATTATGGAAATCTCAAATTTATTCTAAAACTGAAGGTCTTCTCAATGATAATTATTTTATCAGAATTATCGTGCGTTCAACGTTTTTCTTCAATCCAGATGTTTTACCCAGCAGGAATAAAACAGATAAGATTATCAGATTTTGAATGTATTGGCTCCATTCTGAAATCAGTTGTTCTCGATCAATTCTAGTGATCAATAGTTTTTCTTTCGTTTGATTTTCTACACTCGATCGCTATGCAACGCAAAACACGCAATTTGACCCAAGAGTAATGTGCCCAAACGGTAGTTTTGCAAGAAGAAGGGTGGACATACACAAAAATTGCATGACGGTTTGGAGTTTCCCATACAAGTGTGTCCAGAATGTTGCAGCGATTCAGGGAGACAGGTATGAATGTCTGAAACCAGGACATAGTAGACCACAGGTAACAACTGCCATTCAAGAATGTTACTTGAGAGTTTCATGGTTTTCACGGTTTGCAACCGCTTGCCTCCTTCAAAATCAGCTTGAGCAAACTCATGCGGTGCAAATTAGCACTCAGACAATAAGAAATCGCCTCAGAGAATAGGATATGATTTAAGGCCTCGTGTCGCGGCAATAGGCTCAGCTCTTACCCCAGCCCATCGAAGGGCACATTTGGATTTTGCGAGAGAGCATATCTATTGGGAAGGGGCTCATTGGGAAAGAGTTCTCTTCACAGATGAGCCTAGATTCTGCCTCTACCATTGTGATCGACGGTCCCTTGTATACAGCGTCCACATGAAAGATATGCTCAGTGCAATTTCCTGATTACTACTGGTGTCGGGGGAGGATCGATTCGGATTATGGTATGGGGTGGAATATCTTTGACTGCTCGCACAGACCTAGTGGTCGTTGATGATGGAGCTATGAATGCTGATAGGTATAAAAGGAACATTCTTGAAGAGCATGTAGTGACATTTGCCCCATACATTGGTGAAAATTTTTATGGACGATAATGCCAGACCCCATCGTGCGCGCATCGTTCAGGAGTAAGTTGAAGAGGTTGAGTTCTCTCGAATGGAATGGCCACCAAAGAAGTCCAGATCTCAATCCGATTGAGCAATAGAAGGCTGAGAAGTTCAGAAAATCATCCAGCTACTCTTTATGACTTAGGAATCCAACTCAGAGAAATCTAGGAAGGATTAGATCGGAACATTTTAAGATCACTCATTTTGAGTATGAACCGTCGTTGCCGAGCTGTAATTAACGCAAGGGGTGGAAATACCAAGTATTAAATCACTTATTAGCATCTCACTATTTTGATAATTGTTTATTTCTCTTCTTTCGTTCAAAACCTTCCCGAGAGAACATAAGAAATAAGTTATTAAGTCAATGTAGAGTTAACTTTCATTAAAATTGAGATTTTCAGAATGTGCGTCAATTTTTTTGCGCAGTGTATTTCAGTTTGCGATTGTGATAGGACCCCTTTATTACAAGTGTGGAAAAAGTCAAATTGACAAATGAAACTTTTAGAGAACTTGTCATTGCATATTTTTTAATAAAAAATGCTTAAATTGATGTAATAAAAGTAGATTTGGCCCTCGATTGACAAGGTATACCCATATTCATCACCTCAGCAAAAATAGCTATCATTATAAGCTCGTCACATAATATACTATTATTTTGAATACTCACAATTGCAAGAGGAGAATACCTCCGAGAAGTGTAAGGCGTACACTTGAAACATTGTAATAACCTTCTTGTAAATTCAGTTTCCTTCTGCTCTGACAGTGCTAATCCATACCAAAGAGTAAAGACAGAAACAATTATCGATCCTATTCTAGCAATGACCTAAAGCTGTTGACATGAAAGTACTTGCTGCAAAGAAAAACAAACCATTTTCAGTAAATGCAATGAAATGATAGAGAATATGAAGAAGTTAAACAATCAAAAGTGCAGTGGAACTTCCCTATAGCGAAAGCGCTAAATACGCAAAAAAATTCGTTATACAGAAAATTTGTTTCTATAGTCGGCAATGTAGCGGTCGACTTCACTGATAAATTTGAGTTTATCATTCAAACTTAAGCACTTCCTTTTAGACATTTCCGCTCGACTTTCAGCGTAATGGTTAGATTGAAAACAGCCAGGGGTGTATTTAAAAGATCTCTATGCTCGCTGTAATGATTTTAGTTTAAGGTCGGGATTTATTACGTACGTCCGGAAACCTTATATCTTTTTACCAATACCCACTCAAAGAGTGATGTTCTTTGAATATTTCGTTATAGAGAGAATTTAATTCGTTAAAGAGGGCGTTTTTAACATTGAATTTGGATTCAAGGTGCAATGTCTTGTACGAACTTCGTTATACAGACGTTCGTTATAGGGAAGTTCCACTGTATTATTAAAATAGCGCTTAAAAGTCCCGGCTGTATCTCAACAATGTGAACAAGTAGTTGTCCTGTTCAAATAATTAATTAACGTAAACATTTCATTATTGGTATGGTCCATATATCAACATTGAAAAAAGCGATGACTATCTCCTGAAAGGACCTCGCACATTTTGTATGAGAATTGGCTCCCGGTGGATTTGGCTGAAAATTTGATATGATGTTCTACTAATTCTTCTGATGAAATGTCTCCACAGTCACGAAGCTGAAAAATGCATACTTCTAGGAATTTTTAGCAATTTTTTGTATCCATTATGGCTTACGTATTACCGTTCACACAGAAATGTTTGAGAATATTTCATGATTATTGAAAGCAGATTCTGTCAATTCGAAATATTTTCAAACATTTCTGTATCCATTATGGCTTACGTCATAGATTTATAATTAATTAGTATTATAGGTCCATGGCTTACGTATTACCGTTCACACAGAAATGTTTGAGAATATTTCATGATTATTGAAAGCAGATTCTGTCAATTCGAAATATTTTCAAACATTTCTGTGTGAACGGTAATACGTAAGCCATAATGGATACAAAAAATCGGTAAAAACTCCTAGAAGTATGCATTTTTCAGCTTCGTGACTGTGGGACATTTGATCAGAAGGATTAATAGAACATCATATCAAATTTTCAGCCAAATCCACCGGGAGCCAATTCCCATACAAAATGTGCGGGGTCCTTTCAAAACATTTCAACCGTGCTTTAAAGCCTGGTTCTCAGAGCTTCGACGTGAAGCCAGCGACAATCCCCACTACTCCTATTTTCTCCCTCGCTGTCGCAGAAATACAAGTGAAGTTGGTTTATTTCAACTACAGAAGAGGCGTGTCGCGACAGATTTTGACCAGAAACCAAAAGGAGGGGGTCAGGGGAAGTTTTGTTGATATTCTCTGATTGGTGGAATAACTGTCGCTGGCTTCACGTCGAAGCTCTGAGAACCAGTCTTTATTCTGGTTAGTTCGGTAACCACGCCCATTTGTCATTTCATTGTTTGATTAGTATTTTATGAGGATTTTGGGATATTTTTGAAGATTTTGTGTGGCATGGAGGAAAGAATTATGCCCGTACTCATAGTCGATGCTCCGTCAGTTCTCGTACTCAAGCAGTTCTCAAGCATTCCTTTTCATCTCAAAGTACTCAAGCAATACTTCGTCGATGCTCAGCTACCGACAAACCTTGAGAGTTGAGATGTGCTTGGATGTCGAACTGTCATACAAATTGTCAATATTCAAATTTCTAAATGTAAATGGCGGATCTCCATGGCAACTCAGCAGTGATACCACAGAAAAAAAGTGAAAATAACCAGATTGCGACGATGTTCGAATTCTCTGCCGAGTTTTGCCGAAGGTTTGTTTATGAGATACGATCGTCGCTAAGCATGCGAGCTCGTCTCCGCCGAGAACTGCTTGAGTATGAGATTGAGATCTGACGGAGCATCGACTATGAGTACGGACATTAGTTAATTGAAGAGTGAATATAAAATCCATATGCGTTTTGTGCTATCAGTTAACCTCCAAACTCCTGTCAAGAATGACATATATACGTAGCTAGTCACCTAAGATATTAAAAACTGTAAGTTAACCTCTCTGAAATTCTCTGCGATATACGGACCATAACCTATGTTATACTTTAGGCCCGGTATTCTCGACAAGTGATCTTTCAATGCGAATACGAACTTCATTGCGCGGAGTGCATTTTTGAAGGTGAAAGAGGGACTCGCGCAATGAAGTTCGTATTCGTATCGAAAGATCACTTGTCGAGAATACTGGGCCTGATGCTACATGTAATAATTTTAGGATGAAAAAGTTTCAGTTTCAGAAGATTAGAGATGATTGAAATATAAAAATAGAAAAAAATCGATATATGACAACAACAAAATTCAATGGATATTGTTTAAGAAAATTACAAAAATGTTACTAAACATACCTTTCGTAAGTTTATCATCTTTATCAATAGTTTGAATCATTTGTGAGACATGGAAGATCAGTTCTGAAATATGATGAAGGACTAGCAGACAAATTAACAAACGATGGAATCTGAAAAAAAAATTAAATCAATTCACATTGTATTTAGCTATTCCACCAATAAGAGTGAAATATACAAGAAGAGGTGAGGTATGGGAGAGGAGAAATTTCACTGGGTTTAAAATATTTTTATAATGGATAATGGATGATTTTGAATATGAAATATTATTTAGGATCAATGGACCTCAGAGTAAAAAGTAAACCTAGAGATGCCTTTACGCATTTGTTGACACAGCCAAGTAGAATCGGTTTATGAACGCAAACAACATTCCTGCGTTGCGAACTCGTGCCGTATCTTTATTCCGTATTGGGATAATTGGTCTAAGGTTCCCCTACTATGGTACTTACATCTAGAGTCTACTTTAGACAATTCTGTCAGTTTGGCAACATCGTTCTGTTACTGTTTAATTACTTGATGCGTCGTGTTTACATTTTCGTTTCGATTTGACGTTCATAAACTGAATTATTTTACTGATTTGGTGGCAGTTTATTGTTGCAGGGGTATTCCGGTGATTAAAGCTATTGAAAAATAACGAAAATGTTGTATTATATTCAGAAATTGTAGAAATGAAAATCTAACCTATTGTTTACTTCACCCCAGTTCGGCAGTGAAATGAAAGCATTTCACTCTAGAGCTTGGTTGAATAAAAAGCGGTACTATTCACGTGTAGGGGCGTCCCTGTGTTTACTTCTTACCCTGGGGTTTTAGTGCTCACTAGTTGGCGCTACTGTTGCGTGAGGTCCACAGAACATAGAACTAGTTGCCAAAAAATAATGCTCTTAAAGGGCCCACTCACTAAGAAAGAAGCGCGAAGACTTGAATGCGCGTTGTACGGGGTACAGTTAAAACAGTGTGTGTATGGCGTAAATTTGGAATGCGCAATTATCCCCGTCGGAATCAAGATAGTTTTGATTTTTGGCGTGTGCATTGTTCACCGTACGTGGAAGAATGACCGTGTATGAGCAACAAGTCTCTGCACGTTTCATATGTTTAGCAACACAGTGTCGAGTTCGATATTTATACATTGGACATTTTTTCCTTAATAACAACACACTGCCATTAACATCAATCTTTTTTCGACGTCATCTCACGCTTGTCGCACATCCAAACCAACACGCAAAAGTGTATGTGTGTGGGAAATATGAATGCACACGTTTGCTTTACAGCAAACATGCAGAGACTTAACTGCGCATTCTTCCTTCCTAGTGAGTGGGCCCCAATAGACTTAATTTACGATTGAATTATCCTAGCTTTCTATTTGCTTGAATAATTTCCGAAAATCACTTCAATTGGAAGCGAGGTGATTTTGACAAATAAAACATGACTTTTTTGGATGACAATCAACAAAACGAAAAAGTTTTAAATCAGAGTACCAAATCAGAATATCGACGATAGTTCGGAAGCAAATTCTATAAGTATTATGAGTTATTCATTACAATCAATGAAAACTAAGCATAATAATTCATTTTCTGTTATGTTTAGAAGTAAACTGTAAACTTTTACCAAAATGTTAGGTTATGTTACTGTTATGATGAACTGAAGTGATTGTGGAAATTAAACAGATTTTGTCAGAAAGCAACATCAGTTGGAAGTGATGCGCATCAGTTCAAAACATAGAGATAGAATAGTATAGAGTTGCTATCAATAAAATGAAAGTGGTATCAGATCCGCCATATTACTGCGATACGTCGAATTTTGACAATCATTGAATTTTTTATAAAAATAGTGATTATTGTACATTTTTCAAGTTAAATTGAGATTTCTTGTGCTGAATAAACAATAATAAAATGGTATCGTGTGCTGTATGGCTTTCTACAAGCAGATTGCTAGAATTTCTTGGTAATCTGGTATCTTTTTATATGTGCATATTATCGCCTGAAGAAAAATTGTTTATTTGATATTCAATTGACCTTATTTGAACACGATTCCTAAAGACCCAACACGTCGTTATTTTTTGGGTGAAATTCGTAAACAGAAAAACTGGCAACTTAATTCAACCCTGAACTTTCAGCCATATTGGTAATATATAAGCCCCGCCCAGTGGTTCCATTTTTCCTTACACAATTGTATGTTATAGCGTCTCTTCTCTATTCTATCTCTATGGTTCAAAATCACAACATTGTCAAATAGAACGGGCATCAACTGATTTTGAATCAGTTAGGAAGTGATGCAGAGTCAAATAGAAAAAAAAATAAATCTATGGAATTGTTACTCTTCTGTGTTTTCAACTTGTTAAGCATGAAATTGACAACCGAGACCTCACACTACGCTAGCGCCTCTAGCGTTTCACGTTACCCCTATTCAACTAATATATTACCTCATAAAGTAGGGATCGAAACCAAGACTAATCCAGCAATACTAGCTACTGCCTTTCCAAGATATTCCTCCTTTTTCACTCTTTGGAAATACAGTTCAGGCAATTCATGTAGAGACTGTAAGCGAGTTGAACGATGAAGAACAATTTGGTCAGAAATGTCATAGGTGCAGGATACTCGCTCCATAATCTTGATATTTCAGGTAGATAACGCTCCCTCATGATGATATCGAATCCCCATAGCACCGACAACAGGTAAAATACTAGGTATTGACCGCTGCTATTGAATACAGCCAATTTCGATTTTGACAGATGCAGCTTTTTCGATATTTTCTGAAAAATATTCAAAATAACAATGGAAATATATATTAGAGAATCAATGATAAAATACTTTTTTTCTCAACCAAGCCAAAATTAATAATTAATTTTTGTATTAAGTGCGTAAAAGAGTGTTTTTTCATGGCACATGAGAGTGTCATTTTGGCCGAGACCGCAGGTCGAGGCCAAAATTCACTCGAATGTGCCATGAAAACACGAATTTTATACGCACGAAATACAAACAAAACATTTTTTGTACAACTGTGAATGTGAATTTACATCGTCTGAAATACGTATATATTATAATCATTGAAGAAATGCTTCAGTACAATATTTAAATGAATCCAGTGATCTTTCTGTGTCGTAACTATAGAAACAGTTTGTTGACATTGTTTGAATCTTTGACAGTATTTGCTCGTAGTTGCTTCAATTTCGAATTATTTTAAAGAAGATGGATGTTGAACATGATAGTGGTAGTGATACCCCCGCAGATATGGCTGAAGAAGCAAATACAATTGTATCTTATATGTTACCAGCCAAATCAAAGCTAATAATATGAGAAAACGAATAACCAATTTCGAGAATGGCGCAACAAGAACAACGTAAAAAAGGTTTCTGAAAATGTGCTCACATGCTATTTTGAGGAAAAATAAAAAATGTTTAAACCTTCCAAGTTATGGAGCTCAATGTTAAAAGAAACATCGAATGTCAAGGAAAATATTGATATAAGGAATTTTTCAAAATTGGTCCCGCTTATAAAGAACAAAAGCGTCGGATACCGAGGAAAGAAATCTAAAGTGTTATGCAGGGATAATATCAATAAATTTCTCAGAGATGCTGATGACGAAATTAATTTACTTTATAAGATACAGATACAATCCTAATTTTGTGAAATTTGTTGTAATTAAAATATTCATTATTTTTAAGTTGTTCTAATTTTAGTTATCAGCAGTGAAAAAAAGACTTTTTTTAACGGTGAAAAAAAGACTTTTTTTAACGGTTGAAAAAAAGTAATATTTTACGCATCCATAGTGATGAAGAAAAGTCAAGTTTTTTGACAGTTGTACAAAAAAATAAATTTGGCGATAGCAAGTCGGTAGTCAGGGATATCTGGTAATTGTTGGTGAATATTGATTGTCAAGTAGACGTCAAATGCAATTACTTTTAATGCTCAGTTGCACTTAATGACACTTAATCCAAGGATTAAAAGTAGCGTTTTTAATTCTAGGATTAAAAATGTTGCTAAGCAACGAGCAAATTTTTGTACGGTAAGGGAATTTATGACTTTTGCACCTGAAAATAGTACAAAAATGTCAACATTTTTTGATGGTTGGAGAAAAAATAGTATACATTATACAGACTAAAAGTGCTTATTTTTTACTCGCAATTTTACATACTCCGGCTCCCCCTCGCAACTGCAAATATTGCTCGTAAGAAAAATATGCACTTTTAATCCTTATTTTATAATATACTATTTCTCCAACCATCAAAAAATGTTGACATTTTTGTACTATTTTCAGGTGCAAAAGTCATAAATTCCCTTACCGTACAAAAATCTGCTCGTTGCTTAGCAACACTTTTAATCCTAGGATTAAAAACGCTACTTTTAATCCTTGGATTAAAAGTAATTGCATTTGACGTCTACTTGACAATCAATATTCACCAACAATACCAGATATCCCCTGACTACCAACTTTGCTATCGCAAATTTATTTTAATTTTGGCTTGGTTGGAGAAAAAATAGTATATATTATACGGACTAAAAGTGCCTATTTTTACTCGCAATCTTGCATTCGCTCTGCTCCGCCTCGCAAACTGCAATATTGCTCGTAAAAAAAATATGCACTTTTAATCCTTATAATATAATATACTATTACTGTCGACCTCAAAATGAAAGGTGAGTTTAATGTGTACGAAATTGAACATTAATGACCCATTTATGCTATTTTAATGTGCAATTGTCATGGGCAACCGAACACAAAGCATTCAGTAGCAATACGAGTAATGTCAAAACTCTACTGGAACATAGAAATTTTATTATGTCAAATGTATGCCTTGTACAAAATGTGAATTAACGCGTCAGCGGAGCGAACGCGTTAATAGTTCGAGACCATTAGTCCCTTGATTAATAACCGTTGATTACAAGATTTTTCCGACGATCTCGATATGAATTGTGTAGAATTCTTGATTGAAATAAAATAATTCCCATTTTGGACAAACTTACATTTGACATAATAAAATTTCTATCTATCTATGTAGATTTTGACATTTCTCATAGTACTTCTGAATACTTTGGGACGGTTGCCATGAGGATTGCACATTAAAATAGCCTAAATTGAGCATTAAAACGGGTCATTAATGATCAATTTAGTACACATTAGAATCGCCTTTATTTCGATGTCGGCGGAAAATAACTATTAATCAACTAATTCATAAATGACAGCGATAATGCTCATGCCTTAATAGTTAGATTAATAAACGAGTTTATTACAAGATTTTTCCGTCGACCTCATTAAGAATTGAGAATAATTTCTTGATTGAAATACATTCTTATTTTGACAAGACATGCACTTGACATAATACAAATTTCTATGTTCCAGTAGAGTTTTGACATTAGATACTCGTATTGCTTCTGAATGCTTTGTGTTCGGTTGCCCATAGAGATGTGTAACTCAGTGAATTCTTGTGCGCCAACACAGTGACTCAAGCGCAGCTCCCTGTGTCAACTCATTGAGTTAACTCAAAATTGCGCCATGGCGCAGTAATAACCCGCGGGCATCCGGCGCTCGGTACTCGGCAGTGTCGCCGCACGGCGCACAAAATATGACTCATTCAACTCATTGTAGAACTGCCCGGGGCCGGGTACTGGGTAGTTCCTGGAGCTCGTTTGCAATTGCATATTACAGGGCCAAGAAATTTGGGTTCATTTCTTTTTTATGGTCTTTTATGGTACCGACTATCATAAATGGCAGATTTTAGCATACTATACAATTTTGGAACCTACAATTCAATTTTCAAATTCGGAGGATGCGTTATTATATTTATAAATGATTCTAATAATCATTTCGGAATTTTCTTTATTTCATCATTAAAAAGAAACCATAAAAACTGAGATATAAAACTAAAAAACTGTTACAAGCGATCTGATTCAACTATTTATACACAAACCAAACGGTTAGTGAAGTGGCTCATTCTTTTGAATTTATTTATTTATTTATTTATTTATCGTATGGCAAAATCACAGGTAAATACATTACAAGAATAATAAAATGCTTATGCCATCTATATTGCGGTGGCAGACTCGTGTGAGTTGAACAGTGCGCTATTCAATCCAATGATACAATATCATTAATCATCCGTTAATACGTAATGTATAATGAAAAAGTTGAAGTGCTGAAAGCAATGGACAATTACCATTTTCGTTGATATTAAATGATCCAGTTCAACTCGAACTCTTTAGTGTATTCACCGAGTTATGGATACCGTGTTCGTTAGGCAAACACTGATACCTTGCTTAGCGCTGAGCCGCCGGGCGCCGAGCGCTTCATTGAGTTGAGTTGCGCCATGAGTCGATGAATTGAACATCGGACCATGTGAGTTGACACACTCAACACAGTCAAGTGAGTTGGCGCAATTGCGCGGCGTAACACTGTGTTACAACATCTCTAGTTGCCCATAACAATTGCACATTAATATATAGCATAATTGAACATTAAAATGGGTCATAAATGTTAATTATGATAAATGGTAATTTTTCCGTCCAGTTAAACAATTGTATATTCGAGAGAATTACGTGCTAAAATCACTATATATTGCAATCGGTTATTTATTCGGTGAGTAACTTGCACGTAAATCTCACAAATATACAGGGTGTCCCGGAAAATAAGGGAAACTCTCGGATTATATAGAATATAAAAAATGAAGATGACAAGTTCCCCTAATTTTTTTTCCTAGCGGCCCTCTCTACGAAGATACGACCTCCTAAATGACGCCACTGAAATCCATTTTAGTGGAATAAGTTTCAAACTACTCGATATAATTTGATGAAATTTGATATGATTAATAGTATTAAGGACCTCTTAAATCACCCACACTCAAATTTCGATTAGCTTGTTCAGTTTACCAGGGCGGACTGGGTTGTACATTTTGATGCTCACATTTTTAACACCCTGTATAAGATGCTGAAGATAAACAAATTTGGATACTTGAACATTAAGCTAAAGAACAGGTACTCTTGTTCAGTGTCGATAAAATGAACCATTTTCGAAAAAGAAATAATGAAAGAAGCAATTGAGATTTATTCCACTGAAATGAATTTCCAGTGGCGACAGTGGCGTCATTTAGGAGGTCGTATCTTCATAGGGAGAACTGCTAGGAAAAAAAATTATGGGACTTGTCATCTTATTTTTTTTATGTTCTATCTGAATCTGAGAGATTTCCCACAATTTCCGGGACACCCGTATAATTGTTTAATTGGAAAGAAAAATTCTGTCTGATGCATTGTATTTCATATGTTTTTGATGTGAATTTCCAAACCTGTAATAATTTAAAAATGAATGCCTTTTTTGAGGACAAAAAATAAATAGAAAGTACTCACATCCAGTACATATTCTTGAAAAATAGCATGAACAACTACAAACGATCAAACAACTGTAGAAGAAAATAGCTGCCCAATCTTTCACGCCAGGAGAATATAGAGAACCTCTTCTGCTGTTTCGGGATAGGTTGTTTGTGCTGTAGAGCGATGAAGATAGATGCAATTGGTGAAGTGGCCTGAAAATATAATTATTTCGTCAAAACATGAAATACAGAAAATTCCCAATCAAGTTTACAATTCGATAAGTGTAATACAAAATTTTAAGTATGAAAAACCATAATATCATTATTGAATCTAAACATATGTGTACACTGAATCTCCAAATTAAGAAAATTGATATGTTTGAGTTATGTATAAGAGAAAAGCAAGTCGTGGAAGCTCAATATTCTTCAAAACAGTATGAGTAATAAGATGTTTTGCTTACCTTTATCATAAGACCGACCACAATACCATAGCCACACAGGACACGATATCGGCATGATTCTGTATGATGAATTCATGACTTAAAATTGGGGGGGTTTTATTGGTTTTTCGTAGACTTCACCATTTTTCTGTTTATGAATTAGTCTATCTAATGAGAACTATGTTGTTTCAAACTTATGAGGGGAAAACTTGTATTTAGCACATATCAGATGTAACTGTTCGGAGGTCAAATAAAAAGAAAGTAGGAGCCTAATCACTACGAGTGCATTGCCACCACTACCACCTCCAAATTTCACCAAGAAACGTTCACAACTTCCACATCCACGATTCAACTCAAATGTTGATTCTTGATGACGTTAGCTAAATATGTCAAATCCATTGACAAATCAAATTATTTGTGTCAAATGTCAAACCACGAATATAATGAACAGTACCAGCACAGTATAGACACTGTCTATACTGTGCCTGGCTTCTGCTGACCAGCGATACGCACTCTAGCGGTTGAAATCGAAATAGAGCTAAGATAGTAGTAGGTAAACAAAGCGTTGAACGTATTTCAGTGTAATAATTTCGTAATTCTTCATAAACTTTTGTTAAGAAGAAATATTCAAGTGAAATTTGAAATTGTTATCCTCTTGAATATGATTTCGATCAGAAATGACTGTTGTGTACACATACAACATATTATTTTACAAACCTGTACTTGGCTTTTGCAGAATTGGTAAAGAGTTAATGAAATATTTCTATCATATTATCTTCTTGATTTATACTATAGGACGATACAGCAAATTTGTTTTTTAAGGCAAGGCATATTTTCTATAGACGAACCCTTATTTTCTACATCAGCGCTCTGCTTATTCCATAAGCACTTTAATTCTGGATGTGATATTTCTTCAAGCTTAGAAAGTTTTTCCCCGATAAAGAACATGCAGCAGGAAAGGAGAAAAAACCATGGAGTTTTGACATGATTCTGCCATGATGATAGGAACATCATGTACCTGATCCATCTAATTGAAACAACTGTAACAGTGGCGCAGCCAGGATTTTGTTTTGGGGGGGCTGAACTGAACACTTGATGATACAATTAATACGAAAGTCGCAAAGAAAGAAAGGAATAACGAAGAATTAATTTTTGGGGGGGGCTGCAGCCCCAAAGCCCCCACCCCCTGGCTGCGCCAGTGAACTGTAATGATATGTTTACATTTCCTCCTCACTCCACCTTAACAAGAACATATCGTGCATATTAGTTTTGTTTTACTTTATCACTCTCCACAATCAATGAACCATCAATTTTATGAGGTTCTGTATAAAGAGCTAGGGCAATAGTTTTTAAACACACAGAGCAAATGTCTATGAAACTGGACCCACAATTTGTTTCCAACACAATAACACATTATGATATGACATACATTCAGAACTTCTTCTCGAACTTCTTCTTCTACTGGGGCTCTAGAATTAGAGGTTAAAACTCTTAAAATTTCCAGAAATTCTAACGGCTGCACTTCACTTCATATACGTGTATACATGTAGGATATAAATGAACTGAAAGAAATTTTGTTTAATATAGTTTAGATTGAAAACATCTTCAATTAGACTTACTGATTTGTAACCTTTATATTGATTAAACAGTTGAATATTAGTGATAAATGATTGAATATTGATTAAATCACAAAATAATTCACAAAAATTCCAACTCCATATTAATTTTTAGATTATTCGTAAAAATTTCGATGAAACTCCAATGACTTATCTGTCCAAAACAAGATTGTTTACATTTACTACTATCTTAGCTCAGCTTTGATTCTCGCCACCTTGGCGCTGATATCGTCATGGAATATGCCAATACTGTGGTACCAGGGACGAGAGGATAGATCGCCCAAGAAAATCCAACGTTGCCAAATGTATACATATGTAATTTTGTTCTGTGGTCATCAATAAATTCTGTGCTTCCCGTTTGAATTTAACACGTTGAGCGCCACGTGCACACCGGTGGACATTTTGAATTTTCAAAGCAGGACCAGTGTTCACTGGTGGTCATTGTTGATTTTCATCGATCGGACAGCATGACCACCCGTGGTCACATTATGTATTTTATTTGGGGACCGCGTGCTCATAGGAGGTTACGTTTTCTTTCATTATAACATTAGGAATGTAAGGTTTGGTCCTAGGGTGTGAGCATATTTCACTTGGACTTTGTAGTTTGGTCCAGCAATGTGTACTAATTACTGGATAATCATTAGGAAGGAAAACTCCATATTTTGTGATTGGAATATTTATTTGAACTTCTGCAGCATTCAAACTTTACAAAATGAATATAAAAATGTCCTGACATAAAGTATATAAAAAAAATGTATGTGTATTATGGCGAAAATATTTCAAATGAAACAAGAATGAATTTAACTGAACGAAAACTTCCCTGGAAATGAAAGTACACTTGAAATTATCAACTTAACAGAAATAGTTATTTATGATTATTAAAACATGATTACACATTGGTTGTTCACATTGCTCGCAAATTGTGTTGACCTTTTTAGCATTTTTTCTAGCATAAACCGAATTGTGCTGCCTGGACATACTTTTGTAACACATACTACATCTCTTTCTGGCACCCTCTTTTGACCCTCCACCTTCTTTTAATGTGTGTATTTGCCTTTGGGAACTGTAGAAGATGTTTTCTGGCAGGTAATGGCATATCAACTTTACAAGAAGATTCTACCAGAGACAAAACAATATATTCTTTGAATCTAGTTATGTTCATCTTTTTGTTATTCAACTTGTTGAATAAATATAAGGAGTTCACAACTGTCGTAGCAGTTATTAGATGAAAAAGTAAACGTTATATACCATTTTACGGTACGGCGACAATATGGAGCGTATGCAGCCATTTGATCAGATATATCAATAAATGTTTTTACTCTTGTTGTAATCTAAGACCATATCTGGCTTGGTAACATTCTCTACCTTTCTTGGAAAAGTTGTAAGTGCGACATCATGCTGGTACTTAGCATTAGAACATCTCGTTTATCTTTCCACTTTAGTACCACTGTTTTATTTTCATTCGTCGTGCTACTACTTCCCCTTTTTTCAATTTTGCTTTCGTCACTTCTGGAGGATTACCCTTTCGATTTACTCTTAAAGTTCCAACGAGATGTGTCTTGTTCTCAATCATTTTATCGGCTAATGAGACACTTGTATACCAGTTGTCCGTAAAAAGTGTTCTTCCTGAATTTAAGAGTCCATCCATCAACTCAGTTACAACTTTTTCCGAGACTGCTAAATTTTCTCTGACCCCTCCTTGCCAGTGTAAACTTTAAATGCCCATGTATAACCTCCTGTTACACAAAGTTTAAAAACTTTTATCCCATATCTATGGCGTTTGTTTGTATATATTGTCGAAAATGTACTCTTCCACTGAAAGGAACGTTACTTTCATCAATACAAACAATATTTTCTGGTACATATGCTTCTTGAAATTTGGACTGGAACATATTCAGGGCATCGGATATCTTATAGAGACGATCATTCATATCTCTTGGTTTTTCATTGTCACAGGTATGAAACATGCTCAATATGGTTTCAAATCTATAGCGGCTCATTATAGTAGGAATTTTATTTTGATATATAAGGCTCTTTGACCAATAATCCCTTAGTTGTGGTACTTGAAACAAGCCCATCCAAATAATGATTCCCAAAAATTTACGCATTTCCGATTGATCAGTATCAATCCATTTTGAGATTATTGATTTAAATAGCTGGCTTCCGGAGTTGGCGGCGGCGGAGAAACTGTTAGTTTCGGTAACGAAACAGATTTATAATATCGTCATTTATAAAATACTGAAAAACTCTACCGGATCTTTTCCAACCAAAGCAGCAGCTATGTCTGGATTTACTCCCATTTTGTCGGCATTCATTGAAGGTAAGATGGTCTCCATTAACAGGCTCCCATTTTCTACTATTTATTAGGTTTGCTAGTGGGACAATGTCTTCGAGATCTTCTTCCGAGCTATTTTCACATTCTGCAGTGTCAGATCCTGATCAGAACTGCTCTTCTACTGGCTGAAAGTCTCGATCATCGGTCGAGTCATCCGAAAATTCAGTTATTTGATCCTCATCACTTAGATTATCGAGATTAGCGCAATTTCGTGAAGTTCTTGATCTGTTAAAACCTTATTTCTATTCATTTTGAATCAATCCTTGAAAAAAAAAACCGATATTAAGATCACAAACGAGATGCCCACTGGTGGACATTAGGTGCCGAAATGTGTTTTATCATTCTGGGACTAAGTGACCACCGGTGGATCATAAAAATAAAAGAAAAAATAAATACAAAAACTAGATTTTATCTATCACTTATGAACACCAAAAATACTTACTCGATGCAAAATGTTTATTTCACTGACTTAACGATGTTGGTCCCAGCTAGTCACAACAAGTACTGCTGTCTGCTGAACGTCAGCAAGCGGTCTACTGCGCCGAATCGAGAATGACCACCGGTGAGCACGTGGCGCTCACGTGATAAGCGGCCTACAGACGATCAATAGTTGAAGACTATGTTGTCAACTAGGTTGTAAACCAAATGAAAGTGAAAATAGCGGTTGTCAACCAAGTTGAAAACATCATTTCAGCGTGGATTCCGTCGAGTGAACTAGTCGGCTGATTAGGAGAAATTATCGAAACATGGAGAGAGATCTTTCATTACATGTTATTATAAACGATATGCGACAATGTGGTGCAGTACAGTTCTTGAATGAAAGAATTTGGACCAAGTATTGGTACCACAATCGGCTCATTTTTCCCATTTCGGTTTAATGAAAGAACTTTTCGAATTTTGAGCCGAAATTGGTTTCCAACGATAGGGTTCTGCTCCCTGATGACGAATCCGTGGTCAATTCAATCCGGTCCGTGGGACCGTCCGGCCATAAACACGATAACTTTCTAAGGAATTGTCCTTGAGACTTGAGATTTTCAGGGCGAGTTTGGTTTCAAATGCCACAATTAAGTTCGTTAATCAGCCAAAACATACAAGGTGTCCCATAAAATATGGCCCCAATCCGAATTTTTGTTCCTTAATATTTCAGACAAAAACGAAACCAATTGGAATAGGAATTTCTCGACCACATGCAAAATGCTCACAGCAACCTCATGCGAAATATTGAAAGAAAGAATCATTATATGTCATAACAAGATATCAAGAATCGCATCATCTGAAGCATATAATCAATTTTTTTTTAATTATTGATTTTTACATATTCATTTTTTATAATTTCAATAATAGAAGTCTGATCATCCGAGATTTGCCATTCATTTACTAAGCATGAATCTCAAGTACTACACAACAGAATAGCATTATTGCTCCACCATGAATGTTCGCTCCAAAGCATTGACTCAAGGTTTCTTTATATATATCTCGGATTTACTCTCATAATCAGGGAAGATCTTTCACCAATCAAAGAAAGCACCAAACTTGAATGTTGGAATTTGCTCATATTTTCTAGTAAATTACTACCTGTCCTCGTATGTTTACAACGGATTTGAATACGCTATGATATGTTTCACTCTACAAGGTAGAATTCCAACTGGTGTTGTAACATAGTTGATGACTACCATACAGCGCTCCAAACATAGTCGTCAACATCGGGCTCCGCCCACAAATATCAAACCGATTTGTGTCATTATCAGGGATTAATGCACACCATATCATTCAATCAGAAGTTGATCAAATACCTACGACTGCTTCTCGTTACATAAAGTAATTCGGCAATGCTCAAGAACATAAGTTTCCTATAAGTATTAACCTTAGAACATAAATAGATGGAATGGCAAATAAACAAATTGTTGTTGTACGAACACTGGAGAGAGATAGAGGCCTAGTGTCGCCAATCACAATCGAGCTAGCTGAATTCAAAACGTTGCCAGATCAACTTTTCAAGACGAATGAGTGAGATACTTAAAAAATCAAATGTGATTATACAGTATTGATTTCTTGATATTTGAAGAGCTTGAATTCCACTATTTGAATTTTAGTTGAGAAAATTTCATCTTAGTTTTTGATTTATAAAAAAAAATTAAAATCACGATAATAATTTTCCTCCCAATTCAGATAAATTGTCGACTTGGCAATGTGAATAAGGTTTACAAGCAGTAAACATCTGTCAATACTGTCTTTCTTTTCTCGCTTGTTGACCACGTTATTTCGCTAAATCTTGATTATTCGAGGGTTTTAGTATTTTATTCAGTTTAAGTTTTAAGTTTAAAAAGTGATAAAACATGCCTAACAAGTGCTTTTCCTGCGGTTTCACTTATATTGTGGGAGGAGAGGTTAGTCTTCACAGGTGAGTACCATTCATGGGCGTGCAGAATCTTTTTTGTTGATACCACGAGTAACAATTTCGATTTCTATACTGAATGTGAATACTGAAAATAAAATGTATTTTTAGACTGCCTACTGATAAAGATGAACAGGAAAAATGGTTGAAGAGAATTGGTTTCAAGGGTACGCTTTTGGAAAATAAAATATTTTATCTTTGTTCGAACCATTTTTCTGAAGATTGCTTTAGGAAAATAAACCTAAGAAGGCATCTTATCCCAGGAAGTTTGCCTTTGGAAACATCTCCGTAAGTTCAACAGAAACTTTCTCTCACAATTTCCATATTTAATACCCCCTTGCAACAAAATGATGTCCCAGAATATAACCATATACCTATATAACGTAAAGTAATTTGTAGGTCCTTATTAGGAAAAGATGAAGTAGAAAAACAGGTTACTCCTGAACCCGAATCGGATTTTGAGTTTCAATCTCCACCAAAAAAACTACCACGAGTTGACGACACATCACCAACCACTGATTCAGAAGAAACATTAACTTTAACCTCTCCTTCAAAATGTGCATCAGCCAGTTCGAGTGCCACTTCATTCTCAGGAAAACGAAGAATAGTCAAACTAAAGTAAGATATTGAAAAAAAAATAGTGCTTCTTCTAATTTTATCTTCACAGGAAGAGGCGGTTTCTCGCAAATCCTCGCTACATTGGGATTACTCAGAACAACATTTGAAGAACCCTTTGCTGCGAAAAAAATTTCTGAAGTTAGCTCAAACAACAACAGCCAATTTGAAGAAAAGAAATATGTTGTTAGAAAGACAGGTCAATCGACTCAAATCATCAATAAGAAGTTTACAAGAACTAACCAGAAATATCCGTCAAAATTTTTCGGTCGAAGGAGATATGGAGAGTGCATTGAATGTAAGAAAACTAGTAATAGTACCTTGTGGTGATAAATTCAATTGAACTTTTTTAATTTTGTATGTGTCATGTAAATATTTCACATAAATCAATTTGAATAACTGGTAATAACTGCTTCAATACAGGTTGATTATAATAATAATAACAATCTTTATTTCAGAAAGTTCTAAGTTACAACTAAGAGCAAATGAAATAGTTAAAATTTGATAATTCATTCACAGATAAATATGTAGTTGTAATACTTCCTCGGTCAGTTTTTTCTAACCTTCTTTACTTCTTGGATTTCTTCTCCTAACTGCTTGTATGCAGTTGGTTAGTACCAATGATGACCTGTTTATTCGCTTGGAATCTATTATAATCAGTAGTCAAATTGGATGGTTAAAACTACAATATATATGTAAAAATCATTCTATTTATTTGTAGGTATCTACTTCTGGATCAGCCCAAGCGACAGAAATATTCAGAAGAGCTGCGGGCATTTGCTCTCACACTTCACTATTACTCTCCTCGAGCATATTCATATGTGAGAAGCACATTTAATTATACTTTGCCTGCACCTCGTACCATGCGAACATGGTATAGTAAATTGGATGGCGGGCCAGGTTTCAATGAATCAGCTTTAAAAGGCATAAAAGATAAAGTCACTAAAGCGAAAAGTGATAAAAAAGAATTAGTTGGTGCTCTCCTAATGGATGAAATTTCTATCAGAAAATTGATAGAATGGAATGAAGGAAAATTCAAAGGAATTTCTGACTTTAAGGGTTACATCGGAAAGCAAGACCATGAAATGCAAGAAGCGAGGGAAGTGTTGGTATTTATGATAGTTTTTTTAAATGAAAACTATAAAGTCCCTGTAGCCTATTTTTCACCAACGGTGTGGTTGCTGATGATAAAGCTTCTATTTTGCTGAAGTTACTTGGACATCTAGAAAATACAGGACTTAGAGTGGCAACCATAACATTTGATGGTTTATCATCAAATTTAAAAATGGCCGAAATTCTAGGAGCAGACTTCTCCAATCCAAGTTCTCTGAAAACTTGTTTTTCATACCCACCTGAAAATCAGAACCGCCATATTTATTTTATATTGGATCCAAGTCATATGATTAAATTGGTCAGAAACACTTTCGGATCAAAAAAAACCTTAATTCATGACCAAATAAACAACATAGAATGGAGGCATATAGATAATCTTGTGAAATTTCAAATACCCATGGTCTTAATGCAGCTACTAAGATTGGACTTAGACACATTAATTACGGAAAAGAGAAATGAAGGTGAAGTTGGCCACACAGATTTTGAGTAAAAGTGTATCAGATGCTTTACTTTATCTTGAAAAAGATTTGAAAGTTCCTGACTTTTTTAATGCACAAAATACAGCTAAATTCTGCGAAATGTTCAATAATTTATTTGACGTATTTAATTGCAGAAATTTATATTCAAAATCAATTTATGGTAAAGCTCTTTCTAAAAATACAAACACTTTCTTTTTTTTTTTAAATGAATCCTACAATTATATTACCAATCTGAATTTGACTAATGGTAGAAAATTGATATTCTCAGATGTTAAAACTGGATTTTTAGGATTTCTGATCAATATCGTCAGCCTGAATGGTATTTACGAAGAGTTTATCAATTGCCAGAATCCACCTTTAGATTTCCTATTGACATATAAGATATCCCAGGATCACTTGGAGATCTTTTTCAGCTCAATAAGAAGTAGAGGTGGATTCAATAATAATCCGAGTGCTAGACAGTTCGAGGCCGCTTTCAAGAGGCTGCTATTACACAATCACGTGAAAGCTTCCGGCTCTGCCAATATTTCCAGCATTGATGATACTATTTTACTGCCCCTTGACAATAGTACTGTTGATTCTGATAATACACCTCAGATTTTTGAAGCGCCTGCTGTAGGGGACCATACATATGTTGTGAATTCTAAAAATTGGCATCTAAGTGAATATACAGAGGATGTAGTGGTATACATAGCAGGATTTGTGGTAATAAAGGTAGTACCAAAAATCAATTGCCAGATATGTGTTTCAATACTGAGGTCTAACAGCGTACCATCAAAACTGCAGTTGAGAAAAACCTTGGGAGGTCTATCTGATGCCTCACAATTTGTGGTCAACATATGTACAGAAGCTGAAAAAACGTTCAGGTGGGCAGAAAAAGTTTTCAAGATATTTGACAAAAAATACTGTAATTTGTTGCCCCGCTTGGTTCTCACCACAATGAACAGCATTGATTCAAAATTGTTTGATGTATTTAATACGCATCTGTTTGATGATGAACCAGAAAGGAATCATGGTCTTGCATTATCAAAGCTTATATTAGAGACATATTTCAATTTAAGGATTCACCACGAATTGAAAAATCGAGGAAGCGAACGGTTAGACACAAATAGATTGAGGAGTAGATTAACCAAAACAATTACATTTATTAATCAATAGATACATATGATGTGTTTCCTATGTATGTACACTATGTTAAGTTATTACTAATAAATTATGTTATTTTTCTCATGTAGTTTTGGTATTGCACCTTTTTCATATACTCTCTTTTCAAAAATAAAAACGATCTGGTAAAGAATCACCTTACTCTCCATACACTTATACTTATTCCACTTTTAATCGAGAAATCACATGCAGGTGGGAAATGGAAGGCATGCAATGCAACTAGGTAAGTTTTATAATTTAGAGAAGATTTTAAAGATTGCATTGTTTACCTTCAATTTCGAATACTATTAAATACCGTAATTTATTTAATGGGAATAACACAAAATGCGAATCAACCAATCGTATTAGTGGTAGGATTTCTTGTTGAACCTCAGAACATAAATCTATTTATGTTCTAAGTCTTAAACAATCACGATAGTGCTAAGAAATGTGAAATTTATAATGTTAATTTAAGTGCAATAAATGAAAAAAATGGTATTTATATAGTATTGGATTCAACGCCCCTTAGATTGTTTATTGGTAATCCTTTCTGGCCTTGAAACATAAATAACTCTAAACTTCTGAAAATTTTCACAAGAGCCAAATCATCAAAGTGAAAAATAAACATTTTTCTTAAAATACTTAAAAACACGAAGTAATTTTATTAAATGAAACACAATGCAGACTTTTTTAAATATAAAATAAATAAATAAATAAACATATCAATTTATAATTTATATTCCTAGAACATAAACAAACAATAATACAATAATCTTTATTGTTAAATGTGATTTGGGCATATACATAAAGAAAGTATAGAAGAAAGTATAGTATATTTATGTCTGTTCTGTGGGCATATATTCGAAGTTACAAACTAATATATGAAATTATGTTACGCCACTGTCTTAGTGTCCGTTGAGAGAGAGAGGCTTCGAGTGTTCGTACATAAACAAATGTATCCGTAGCACTAGAGTTGCCATTCCATCTATATATGTTCTAAGCATCA
>JACDNR010000613.1:0-25430 GCA_013421045.1 Propylea japonica
GGAATATGTTAACAGTTTTTCGAAAGAATTCAACTTTAGTCTCGTCCAATTTGTTTTACTGCTGCTTAAGGATTATTTCAATGAATTATTCGGTTTTTGTCGCGTCTAGTATGGAGCTGAATGGATCTTGAGACTCCCCAGAAGGTTAAGTCTTTTAAGTCAGTTCACTGGTGATATTGGTGATTGAAAACAATATTGGGCATCTATTCTTGTTTTAAAAGAAAAAACTTTATTCAGAGGAAAGTCGACTTATTTGACAGTTTGCCCAATTTTCTGGCATTGAATGCAGAAGCTATTTTTTTATCTAAATTCATCCCCTGTACTATTTCTCAATCATTAAGGAACAGATATAATTTTATATGGATCATAATGGCCGGTATATAGAACATATGATTTATGATTTGACATGTGCAATTAATTATTAAAAAATATTCATTCTTATAAACTATAACCTTTATGGATAAAATGCTTCGTTTTCAAGATACAGGGTGTTAAAGTTGAAAAAATAATTCGCGTTTCTTTTATATCTTTCCCAACCCATATTTCAGGAAACAGAATATTCAGAACACTTAAAAACAACAATTACATAGCCTACCACTTCTATTTGTAAGAGGGCAATAGAAAATCCGCATGCATTTAGCCTTAGAATGTTCAAAATGAATTTAATTAAATATTTGAATGGGAATAATTTTCGGAGAGGTTTTTGGACCCTTGGCTTTAAATGCATTTTTCTCTGAAACGATTGATCCTAGCAACTTCAGAGAAGTGTACTTTTTCAACTGAAAGAATGAGAGAATCGATTTTTAAGTCCAAAATGTTGTACAGGATAGCACAAAGAAGTTGCAACGGTTTACATGGGTTGAAATGGTTGCCGGGGCGCCCTTTAAGAAATACACCTAAATAAACCACAAATTTGAATTTATCGTCCCAACAAACGCCTGTATACGAATTTCATGAAGGATTTCGAAGCAGTCAAACCATATGGAAGAAAACGCAAATTATTTTTTCAACTTCAACACCCTGTATCTCGGAAACGAAGCATTTCCGGACCCATGTTTATAGGAACTTTTTTGCTTAAAATGATGTGATCTATAAGCCATTTCAGTTTGTCGAAAACAAATCAGAACACCCTGTATATTCTTTCGAATTGAGAGCTAACAAAATACAATACATAAAACAAAAAGTCCCTAGCTGAGTTGGTGCAAAACGAGGTACCATACTATTCTGACGTATGATACCAGAGCACAGGGAAAAAACCTCAGTAGAAAAAACCCTGTCTCGCCCGTTTTTACAAAATTGAAACTTAAAACTATTCGAATAAATACCTTCAATATTTATATACAAATACTTAATTCATGCTCTTGGGCCAGGAGACTGTTTTAAAACCAGGTCTGGGCATTCCAAGTGATGATTTTTCGAATCTCCTGTTCTTCTAGGACCGCTACAGGACCCTATTGAAGGGTAATCCTCCCATAGATTTAAATAGTGGTATTTCATCCTAAATATCGAATTTAATTTCGGAATAATGATGAAAAACGTGTGACAAACATATGTCCATGAATGTGGGTAACAAAACTAATGCCTTAAAGTTACAAATTCAATATGTGTGTGTGTCAAGGGCTTCTCAGAAGTCCGTCAATCCTCATGGTTCAGTCGTGGTTCGTTTCTTTTCTCATTGTCGATAATCATAAATACGCAGCGTGTCAGAGATGTTGCATACTCCATTTAGTTTTATGAAGTACATATAGGAATCTACCTTATTTATCTGTACGGGAAATGGAATCAGAACGACAGATGGGCCTGCATATCTCGATTTTATTGGCTCACCGGCTATTACTGCTCGTACTGATTTGTTACGCTTTTTCTGTTTTTAATTTCAATGGATCATGCTGGACGAATCATGTAATATGTTGGAAATTGCCATCAGATCTCTTGTGAGAGGATCATTTTGTTTTCGTTATGAGTGCATTAGCTTGGGGGACATCGGTGCTAAATCTGGAGTACAAGATGGCTATGGGCTAATAGGTAATCTGCATAAATGAATCATCTATATTCCACCATGGTTTTGAATATGATGGTTCAATTTTGTCATAGATTTTTGTTTATATTAGTGATGATTCATTTGTTATTAGTCGGAGATATGGCACTCGAATTCTCTGGAAATTTTTAGTTTTCTTCGTTTTTGAATAGTTCAAAAAGGTTTCACACTACTCTTCAGTTTTGTCTTTTGATGTAGCTGATTGCAAATCACATAATCAAAAAAATTGAGAAAATCTCTGAGCAGGTGGTTTTGAGCGCTCGTTCATTCGTGGAGCAAAAAATGCTATTATCTCGAAATTTTTATAGGACTTGAGATTCATGATGTATATGAATGCAAATCTCAGCCACGATCGTAATTATATTCTGGAAATTATTCCAAAATGTATTTATGTAATAAATCGATAATAAAAAAAATTAAAATCTATGGTTCAGATGATGCGATCTCGAGTGCGATCTACTGAAATTTTGCATTAACATTCAGTGGATCAATCTCCATTCACAAAATAAATTTCGCTCGGATCGAATGTCCTGTAATGGAATATGGATTCTTCTTTTTCATATTTAATTAATTTTTTATGGTTCTGTTAACCACTATGATCACAAATTTTGTATGTGGCTTATTACGAGAATTTCGCACTTGGCCGCAAAATTTCATTTCTATTGGTTTCGTTTTATCTGAGATATTGAGAAAGAAAAAAATTCGAATGGCCATATTTTTTGGAACACCCTGTACGATTTGGCTGGTTAACGAACTCAACCTGAAAATCTCAAGTCTCTAAGACAATCCCTTCGAAGGTTATCGTGCTGACGGACGGACGGTCCCACGGACAGAATGTGACCACGGATTCTTCATCAGGAATTCGACTCTATTGTTTGAGACCAATTTCGAAAATGGCAGCTAGAAAATATATGATTTCAAACAGTGGCGCAGCCAGGATTTTGTTTTGGGGAGGGGGCTGAACTGAACAATTTTTGATGATACCACAAATAACAAATAACGAAGTTGCAAAAAAATAAAGAAGAAAGAAATAACGAAGAAATTAATCTTTGGGGGGGGCTGCAGCCCCAAGCCCCCCCCCCCTGGCTGCGCCAGTGATTTCAAACTCCAAAACATTCTGCCCTCGATTCTGCCTAATAGTAAAACTTCAAATACTCATCTTTCTTAATATTTTCCAAAATTGCGCAACATTTCAAGAAACTCAAAATGTCTGAAACAGTTTGAAAGATGTTCAAATCTCCTGAGAAGAACTCAATCCTTGCACAACCAGTTTAAACTGGGTTTATGTGATAGCAATAAATTCAAAACTGTGAAATCTTTTTTTCTCTAGATACAGATCTCTGATATCTCCCCCAATTAATGCTTCCTTATTTGAAATTTTCGATTCTTAATTCACTCCATATCTGCTTGCTTAATTGATTTCTAAATTACGCAATTAAACAAACAGTTCCCTAGGTATTTTCAATGAATTAATTGAAATTCAACGACGATTTCAGATAGAAGTATCTTTTAATTAACAATTCATTAGGAATTCTTGATATCAGAATTTGCTCAATTAAAATTAACTGTTTCAGAGAGCAATATTTAATTCATTGGTGGAATAAGTTACAGTAAAAGTTATTAACACATTCATTTAGTTTTTGAATTTTCATTCTGTGAGCTGGAATGTTTAATTCCGGAAGTGAATGATCTTCGATACTTTCGAAAATTACTGAGAATATACAGGGTGTTTGGGGTTCAGTTAGCACAATTTACTTCAACTTAAGGGTATAGTTAAGGAGAAAATAAACTAAGTTATTTCTGAGCTATAAAGGTCAACAAGTATAATAAAAAATTAAACAATAACCAATTGATTTTTCTCTAAAAAGTTTTTCCGATCTCGTGAATAAATAATCTCGAGGTTCATTGACACTTTCATTAACTATGTGAATATTAATTACAAAAAAAGTACAGTGGAAATTCCCCATAACGAACACCTTGAATCGAATCCAAATTCATGTTAAAAACACCCTCTAAAGCGAAGTCTATTCTCTCTATAACGAAATATTCAAAGAACATCACTCTCTGAATGGGTATTGATAAGAAGGTATAAGGGTGGGTTTTTTTCCGAAATTTTTCTGGACGTACATAATAAATCCCGACCTCATACTAAAAATTACGGCGGGCAGAGAGATCCTTCTGAAACAGTTTTGAATACACCTTGGCTGTTTTGGTTTTCAATCTAACCATTACGCTAGTGTGAAATTTGTGTGAAAATATAAAGTGCTTAAGTCTGCTTTTTAAATCGCAATCCCATGGCAACCGTACACAAAGTATTCAGAAGCAGTACGAGAAATGTCAAAACTCTACTGGAACATAGAAACATAGAAATTTTATTACGTCAAATGTATGTCTTGTGCAAAATGAGAATGTGTTTCAATCAAGAATTCATACAACATTCATTTCTAGGGTCGTCTAAAAAATCTTGTAATCAACTCTGTTATTAATCGAGCGACTAATGGTCTCGAACTTTAAAAATATCTAGACCATTAGTAGCTAACAATTATCTCCTATAGATTACAAGAGTGATTTTCACCTAGAAAATCAAAGCATATGTGTAGATAGATGTAAATCACATCTCCAAAGACAATAAACTGTAGCAGAAGTTCGTTCAATAATGACCACAAAAAAGGAAAAATATCATTCTTAACAATGTTGCCAACACCTCGATTGAAAATTCCCCCAGATGAGAGAAACCAACAAATCAATTCAAAGTGACGAATTTACGACTCCCCTAATTAGATCTGCCGCAAAAATTCAAGGCGGTCTGAAAAAATTCGAAAGCAACGGACCAAAAATGAAAAAACTGCATGTCAAGTCGACCATTATTTAAAATATATTATTCCTTTAGTAGTAAATAATGAATCTCGTAAAGTTTGTATAAGGGGTTTTTGAAATGAGCTTATTTATAATTTACTTTCTTATAATGTGCCTTGGAACTTCTCGAAAACTGGTTTGTCCGGTTGCAGATGTTCAAGCTATATTTCAAGTTGGTAGAATGGAGTCAGGTCCGGAGCTTTATCGAGAGAAATACCTTATATGTTGGTAATCCATCAGATTATATTCAGATTCTTTAGGAATCTGAATTCACGAATTATTCATCAATGGAGGTCAATGCAGTATCAAGAGACTTGTTCTTGTATAAATGTACAGGGTGATTCACTTAATTTGGTAACCTAATTTTTCTCGAAAAGGGATGGATTTTTTTTTATTCTGTTGACGGTATTTGGTACAAGTTAATGTTTACTTGATGTGCTTAAATGTCGGAAAAAAATTAAGGACGCCAAGGGGTCGGCGGCACTATCAAATATTGTTTTCTCCAAGAACTATCTTTTTTATTGTGTCATTCGAAAGATAATTAATTTTGAATGTTTCTTGTTGATTGTTTTTTATTTCTCACCGTCAACCACCTGCATCGTGTTTTATGTTAATTCTATTCCATTTCTTTTTTTCTGTATTGTGACAGAATGCCTTGATTTAGAGACATGATATGATTTTGTTCCTTAAAATCTAAGAAACTTTGTGGCAAACTGTTTCCCTCGCTGTTTCCAATGATTAGATTCATCAAATATTATTTTGTATAACAATAAACATTTTTCAATAATAAATGCATCATGTCAAATCATATGTTTTATATAGCGGCCATTTTGATCGATATACAGGGTGTTTCCTAAACATGCGGCAAAAATTCAGGGGATTGTTCCTTGGACTATTCTAAGAATATTTTGTCCTTTGATGATTTTTGAAAAACCTCTTTGTTTCGAAGATACAGGGGAAACAAAATTTTAGATAATAACATTTTATCATGAAAAATTACATGAAAATTTAACTCAACCTACAAAAACTGTTGAAAATGACCATCTCTAGCCAAAAAAAAACGAATTCAAATGAAAACCGTGTTTAAGCTGTATTCCTTCACCATCTGAACTTATCAATTTTAAGTCAAAAGACTGGCCGTTTTTAGTAATTGGAATGTTATTAAAACAAATTTAAAAATAAATTGTACCTACTTAGTAAACACAGTGCGGTACGCATTTTTATTTAAACTATTATTAATTTTAAAAATATGAAAAAAGTTGTTCGCCCTGTATCTTCGAAACAAAGAGGTTTTCAAAAATCATCAAAGGACAAAACGTGCTTAAAATATGTAGTCCAAGGAACAACCACCTGAATTTTGCCGCATGTTTAGGAAACACCCTGTATAACATATGATTTTTACATGTTTCGTTTGTTATTTAAACAAATGTTTATTGTTATAGAATATCATATTGATAATATAATGATTGAGGAATAGTTTGCCACAAAGTCTTTTCGATTTTAAGAAACACAATAATATCTAAGTCTCTAAATCAAGGCTTACCGTCACCTGATCATGGAAAAATAAATGAATCGATATCTGCATATTGTTCGATTGAATTTCTAAATCAGCCAGTTTCCTCTGTCACACCCTTACCAACATTTTCATAGTACATTATTTTCTTGTAATAATTCGTCAGAAAGTCGTTCAAAAGATAATTTCTATTCTGTATTTCATATTTTTTCAGAGATATACCCAATTCAAAAACTATCAAGAGTTTTGTCGTTGAAGAATAAAGTTAGTAGATTTGCTGCTGTCCATATTTTGATGTTGTTTCTAAAGCCAACGTCGTTATGAAAAGTTTCAAATGAAGAGAATGATTTATAAGAAATAACTCAGGTTTTTCGCAAACTATTCCAAATTTCAATTCTTTTTATACCACACTGAGAAGAGATTAATTGTAAAATTATTATGCTGAAATATAATTTCGATTAATCAGTATAGTTTCAATTGACTTCAACAAATATTATTCATAATGGAGACCAAATAAAAATCTCAATGAACTACGACTGAGTTCTGAGTAATATCACCAGGAGGAGTTATATATTCCCAATATTGCCCTTCTTCTTGAAAAAGGGCACTCCTAACATAGCTTTAGGTCCTACCCTGTACGCCAGACATAATAACGCTCGAACAAGACGGAGAGTGGGGAATGAACCTCATGGTTTTGTTTTAATCCAAGACACTCTTGAAAAACTAATTTTACATGCGTTGTTATTAAATAACTTTAATAACTCTAGTCATAAAAACCTGATAACTCACTATGTTTTATGGTTTATGGTACCCTATTAGGGCATAATGTGTTAATGTAGCTTATTGAAAACTGTGAGAACCCTTTCTTATCTTTCTTGAGCCTCTCTTAGAGCAACATCGAGATGTACATTAAAACAGTCTTTACCATAAGAATGAGGCTAGATATGTTGTAATTGCAATTGCACTGCATTTCTTTGAAATGATGTGTTATTTTCTGTATATAATCGTGAATTGAATTGCATTCGAGTATTAAATCGTTAATAGACGATTTCTATTCGAATAGACTGAAAGTGGTGGATTAACTTGCTTTGTAATCATTACTAATGATGGTGTTTCAGTCCATGCAGAAAATGTTGACAGATCGATTCTAGTTTCTCTTCAACTTCTCAGAGCAAATTTTTTTTAAATTTTAAATGGTCTCTGTGTACCGGGGTTTTCACTATAATTTGACCCCCCCTTTAACTTTGTTACTGAAGAAGATACAAAAAATGTTTCGTATAAAGTTTCACGAAATAAACTGAGGTTTTTTGATATTAATCCAGAAACTGAAATATATACAGGGTGACCAACATATTGATGGCAATTTCATTTTTTCAAATGGATACCCAGTATATTTTTCCATATTTGGTTAGCTGTTTTTTCCTTGATTTCAAATATGTAACATATGTTGGTCTATCTTTCTTAATCTGAGCACCACATAGTTTCAAATTTCAAGAATCATCTGGCATAGCGTTTTGGAAGTTCGTGAATAATCTAGTGGCCAATTTGATCTTTGGATTGGTAATGGCGCACCCATTTTATGGCCGCCAAATAGTCCCGATTTAACACCGTTGAACACGTTTTTATAGTCGTTCCTGAAGGAAAAAAATGACAATCAATCAAAGCGGAGAATAATATAAATGATATAAAATCAACCAATATCAAACCCATAATTCGGAACTGATCCTGTCAACGCACAAAGAATAATAAATAAAATTTGAAACTCTGTGGTTCTTAGAATAAAAGACATAGACCAACATATGTTACATATTCGAAATCAGGGGATATAGAGCTAGCCAAACATGGAAAATATACAGGATCTTCCATTTGAAAAAATGAAGTTGCCATCAATATGTTGGCCACCCTGTATATATTTCAGTTTCTGGACTAATATCAAAAACCTCAGTTTATTTCGGGAAACTTTTATACGAAACATTTTTTTGTGCCTTCTTCAGTAACAAAGTTAAAGGGGGGGTCAAATTATAGTGAAAAACCCGGTACACAAGAGACCATTAAAATTTTCAGACCATCATCCTAAGCACCCTGTGGATACCTTTGTTAAGAAACAAAATACAGAGTCTTAATTCATTCCAATTAGAAAGAAAAACGGCATTTCGCCCTCTTTTCCTCGAGAATAACTCCGAAAAAAGCAGTTCCTATCTTGATACGTCTCTCGTCCGAAACATCAATACAATTATTATCCCAAGGCTTTGTTAAGATTCTCGGGAAACACACTAAAAGTTATCTTTTCAATTGGCAAAGTTATATTCGAAGATTCGAACTCCTGACAATTAGGAAACTTTAACAACTCAATTAAGAAGTGTCGAAACTTCCAACTAACACAAATACTCAAACGATAATGAAAATCCATATCCCCGGGGGAAATGCGGGAAAGCGGAGGTGAGGAGGGCGAAGGGCGGAGCTGCCATGAGAAAATGCAGGTGAAAATTCTGCTCCCTTTTCATCTAGAGACAGTGTAAGGACCTACATACATTTGAAATTCGTTTCATCCGGAAGAGCTTTTGGAATTCGTTCGCTTCCGTGGGTTTTCATCTTCTTTCAACTATATCTTGGGAAATTGTTGGAATTTTCCTTCTTTTTTCTTGAAGAACTTATGGAGCAAGAGCTTGTGAACACCAGACCTTCGTTATTTTATAAAAGCTGAAACTTGTCTACGCATGCTCCCAACACAGGTAAGAACGATTGACCATTATGAAGTTTGGGTTACTGATCTGAATTCGTCAAATAATAAAGTGTGATTTTTTTGTACAACCTTCAGAATATCATCGAAAATCACGTCATTAATTGTCAGACACTTAATATCGTGGCAACCCCTTGCCAGACACCCTTAATGTTCATTATATGTAATTCTACTTACGTTATATAGTATAAAAGCTGATTTTTATATGTAATAGTTGGGTTATAATTATATAATGTTTCCTCATTAGCCAGACATTTTTGATAGGTCCAACTCTTTGCCAGACAAGCTTGTAGTTTAGCTGCAGGTGCGAACGCGAGACAGTATATGAGTGGCTGCGAGTGAGACGGTATGATGATGACGCAAATAAATTTTTTGGTTGTTATAAATAGAACGAATTAAAATTTTTAACAATTTTATTTTTGTGTGGCATACAATGTCTTCTCTTCAGATGTTTTTGAGATTCACTGAAATTATTAATTATATAAATCTGTGCCAAAAAATGTATTTGCATAAGTCATTATAATCAAAATAAAATTTTGTGAAATTTGGCATTGCTATATCAGAGAAAATTCTGAGTATTTCAAATCAAATAATGGGGCTTCCTACACTCATAGAAATTACACATATATAAGTCAATATTTTCAAAAATATGACAAATTCAAAAAGTGGGACATCTATCCGGGTTTTCCCCTATAAGAATCAGCAAAATGCTACCAATACGTATACTTAGTTTCATTAACCGTAATAAAAACGATTTTCAGTCTTAAAAAAAATCAATAACCAATTTGAATTCTTATCAGGAAAACAGAGAGAGCATCAAACAGACCCTTAATGGCCGAACTCAGTTCGAACTTTATTTATGAAGAGAAGATTAACAATAACATAATTCTATTTATAGCCGAATCGCGTGATGAATGTTTCATAAGTAACATGCAAATTGCCAATTCAAATTATTAAAATATATTCATGATGATGACTTTCGAACCAAAAATGGGTATATCGTGAGGTATTTCAGTTCCGTTTCTTATTTTATTTCCGAGTTGTTATTTATTCGATGTGGAGAAGAGTTATCTAGATTCCGGAGTTGGGGACGAACATACATTATAACTTATTCAATTGAATAGATTTATTAGTTTTCAAGATTTTTTGCGCGTTTGTTTGGAAGAACAGAAATATCATTTCCATTATGTTACCTTTATTTGGCCTATTTTTAGAATTTTTCATTGTTGAGATCGACTTTTCAGCAAGAATTCGTCAGCGTTCTTCAGATTTTTATTGATTCGACTTTGATTAAAAAAACAACTAAACTGTTTTCAAGAATTACTAACACTCAAAGTTCGAAAATATACAGTAAGTTTCTAGAGATTTAAGGAGGTTTTTCCTCAGATCATTTTATAAAAAAAAGTTCCAATGAATGTTGGTTTGGAAAAGCATATTTGCATATTCGTTCTCCCAGATGATACTTATAAGTCAAATATTCCTCTATAGTTACTCAAAATTCTATGTTTCTCCAATTCTCGAGCTTATTTAATGATATGAATTCCAATAAGAGGTGTTATTTTGAAAAGCCTGCTATTTCGGTAGATGTCACGTTTGAAGCTGTAATTTTTCGACAATTGACAAGTAGAATCTACGCCATTAATAAAATGAAATTATTAAAATTCACCATAAAAATGGTAAATTTGCCAGAGACGGTTCGTGAAACTCGAACATTTTTGGGTCGCCGTGAAGCACCTTGTCGGACAGCAATTAAGAAATTGGTGAAAAAATTCGAGCTGTTGGGACAAGTTAGTGATATGAAGAATAAAACCTGTGCACGTCGCTCAAGAACAGTCGAGAATATTACTGCTGTAGCCGAAAGTGTTGAAGAAAACCCAGGTTTGTCCATTCCTCATCTTTCTTTGGAATTAGGCATTCCACAAACTTCATTAATGATTTTTTATGGCCAAAATTGGGTAGTTGCGACTTCTTCCTTTGGGCCACGTAAAAGAGAAGGTCTACGCCAACAGCCCAGTGTCGATTCAAGACCTCAAAGATGAAATTGAAGCTATCGAGGACATAGGACAGCCACTTCGCAATTTGGTTATAGAAAATTCTGCTGTTCCATGAAATGTGAAATCGAATCATATTATTTGATTAAAAGGAGTATATTTACATAATATCACGTGAACAGGCACCTATTATTCAGAACTTCCATTAACTCATTCAGGAAACTCCTTCAGATTCTCTGAAGAATTAGCTATGCAAATATTATGACACTTGAATAATTCTAATTCTTCATACAACTTAACTACTGAACCGTATGATCTACCAATAAGAAACTCAGCGATTAAATTATCGCTTGCCGCATTATCTGCATAAATCATTTAATATTACCCGTTAATACAGTGACAAATAATCGGATTACATAAAAGCTCGTAAAGAGTAATTTTTTCAACGTCCATTTCTTATATGCTGACCTTAGTCCATGACAATTTGCAGCTGTGAGAACTATAGGTACAGTTAGAACTACTTACTTTGAATTTATTCATAATTATAAACACATTCATTACGACGTATCATCGTAGTCTATTTCCAAAGCATAATCCCACATCTAAAAGAGAATGAAAGGATAATAATTTATATGAAAAAATAGATAACTCAGTACACACAAATATTAGAGCATTTTTGATTTTTCTGTATAGACTATTATTGAATGAGTGCGACAAACTTCAGGAAGTTATTTTTTAGGTTTTCACTCCCAGTCTAAGAGAACCAAATTTGTTGAATGTTATTCCTTATGGTCCTGACCTTTCAAAAAAAATAAGAATTGGTTCCAAATTCAACATAAGAACTGTTTTCAAAACACAAAATGATTTGAGTTCCATTCTGACCAGAACCAATGAATGAAAAACAAAAAATTGTGTTTACAATATTCCCTCTATATGCAGAAAATCTTATACAGGAGAGACATCAAGAGACATCAGAGATAAGAAAACGGGAACATAAGAACAACATCAAAAATAGAGACATTACAAGATCACAAATCGCTGATCATGTATGTTCAAATAGCGGATATCATATGATGAACTGAAACAACACAAAGATCCTAATGACGGAACCTGATAATTATAAAAGGAAAATTAAGGAATCCACATTTATTTTGTTAGATGAAGTAGATAATTCGGCCAATTGTTCTATTGGAAAAGATCGCATTTGGACTGATTATTGAAGAAAGAAATGACATCAGGAAATTTCAAAATAAAATAAATTTTATGTGTTGACAACTTTCAATATCAATTAGAATACAAACGAAAAAAACACAATTCCGAAGATTTTACAAGTTTGTCTGAAGAAGGTGTCTGATATAGACACCGAAAGATTACATTTTTTAGTTACTGTTAGGCAACAATTTTTTCAAAACCAATTTGATCCTGACAAATAAGTGTAAACATAAGGAAGTCCAAAAATTTTACCGATATGTTTATTTCGAATTCTAGAATGGAAAACTACCCGGAAAACTTACATTACTAATTGGCTGATTTAAAATTGATATTTTCTGAACCAGTATTCATTTACCAACTTGCCACAAAAAAAAAACGATCACTTTCATGTTTGGATGATGTCCCATAACCCAGTTACAGTATCCTCATATGGACGTAAACCATGTAATAAACTCTCAGTAACAGTTATTTTTTCAAGTCGACCTATAACAATTACCTTTGGTACCAAGGACCTTTAAAATGTTAGTAACACCGAATTGGAATGTGAAAGATGTCTGGCATTGGCATTTGTATTGAGATATTCTTGTTCCTTGAAAGTTATTATAATAAGAAAAGATTGTTCGACCAGTTTCGGTGTTATATTGTTTATTTTAGAGGCCAGGGTCGTACTAAGGTTTGTACCATTATTAATGTATCAACAAAGTTTGTTTCGTCATTCATTTATGTTGTCAGATCATTTAGATATGTGGAAATATTATTATTTGCTTCTTTGTTTGAGGAAAATGGGAGAAATTAGTACACTGTCCTACATACGGTTCATTAGATTAAATTTGTCAGATTGTGGTCAACACGCTGACTATCTTTCTACCAATGATGTCTTGTACGTTACTATACTAGAGCTATAAATACTGCCCAGGGATCTATTCTTCTTCACAAAGTTGATGATTTATCTAGGAGACTTCGCTCTAATGTCCAGTAGAGTAAATCTGGTTTGCACCAACATATTGCATTAGGCTTTTCGGAAACTTACTCAGGGTTACTGACTCGATCCATTGGGTCACGTGACGGATCTACTCGGATCACGTACCCGGGTTCTAAGTTCACGAACACATCAGGTTTAGGATTTGAAGTAACAGTCGTATCAATAACATAACCAAAATTTTATGGATTTATTTTTTCAGTCTCAGTTTATTTTCGGATTGTCTCTAGCTTTGCTTGCATTTATTAGCTTTGTAAAATATTTCTTATAGTTTCTGGTGTGCCCTTCCATGTTTAATGTTATTTTTGAGTACCTCTGTTGAAGAAGTAGAGAATTTTCAGTTCCAATTTATTTACTGATTGTCTCTAGCTTTGCTTAGACTCATTGGCTTCTGTAAAATATTTCTTATAATTTCTGGTGTGCCCTTCCATGTTTAATGTTATTTTTGAGTACCTCTGTTGAAGAAGTAGAGAATTTTCAGTTCCAGTTTATTTACTGATTGTCTCCAGCTTTGCTTAGACTCATTGGCTTCTGTAAAATCTTTCTTATAATTTCTGGTGTGCCCTCGCTATGTTAAAGAAGTAAATGAGTTAGCTTTAACGCAGAAAGATCTGCATACAAAGTTATGAAGCAGTTGTTCCACATTTTTTTCTCGGCTCATGGAACTACACATTTCACACTTAGCCAAACAACTGGTCCTCTGGGAGAGCTCATAAAATAGAAAGCTTTCTTTCCTGAAGATAATGGAGGTCACCTACCCGATCTTGTGCAGGTGATATCTCATGAAACAGTGACCTGTGAGAAGCCCAGTAAGAGGACTTATCTCGTTTTTTCATAACGATAAAGCTTGTTATCCTTCTCGTTTGAGAGTGCAATCAGTTTTTAAGGATTCAGAATGAAGGTTGTTCGCTGAGCTTCGATTTGACCGTGAGATTGTTGACAATTTGCGCACGGTTGTCTGACAATGGTTTCTGATGGCTGTGAGAACTTAATTATCTTACCCATTCAATTGAAATATATCATCACGAATAAGTACAACTTCCCGAATTGTCAACATCTCAACTGATTATCATTTCGCAGTGGAAAATGCAGAAAGTTGGTCAATCTTCGCTCTCATTTTTACCTAGAACGGTAGCGAATTTGCAATGGTTTCGATTGTATCAATTTTGCGTTATAGAGAACCTAAAGGATTGCGCAAAACTGCATTGATAGCAGCATTTGAGAGAGTTGTTATGTCAGCGATCGTGAGATCGATTACCAATGCTCATTACGTCACAATATGTGAGCTAACGGTTTCTACAAACATTAAATGATACGTAAAAACCGAATTTCTTTGCAAATATGCTAGCGATCTGATTTATTTGGTAGGGAAAGTATTTCTGGTACTGATCGTTACTATTTTTATTCGTTTTTGAATGATTGGGTGTCTAGTGGTTCTTTATTAAATTTTTGCGGACAATTGCGGCTGGTTATTCAATAATTACGTGTACAGGGTGTTTCTGAATTGACGAAAAAGGTTGAAGGGGAGATTCCTCGAAAAATTTTATGCAAAAAGTTCCCCTGAATGTTAGTCCCTAAATGCATTGTTTCCAAGATAGAGGGTGTTGAAATGTCATTTAAAATCTGATCGAAAAAAATACGCTACTGGCATATTTCAAATTAACAAATATTTTTGAATTATTCGTTTAATTTGGTGACAAAAAATCTCTTATGCCTTTTTTCGTGAGAGGCGCGGTTTTCATGCAAAGAAATAACTCTACTACATATTGTGTTAACATGTTTTATTTTCTCACATAAAAAAGGCTCCGGAAAAAAAGCAGGAGAGATTTCGTCAGAAAATGAACGGAGACTTCAAAAATAATTGTTAGTTTGAAATATCTCAGTGGAGTACCACATTTCTAGTCAGTTTTCAAGTAATGCTCTAACATCCTGTATCTTTTCATGAAATTATATGAGGAATCACCTCCTCAAATCTTTGGCATCAAATCGAAAAGACTCAGTATAAGAAACCCACTAAGAAAGTTCCAATTTTTAGAGAGTATCGAATGAGTAAAAAATCAGAGGAGTGTTTTAAAATCGCTTGGTAATCAATATTTCAATGAAATGCTGACAATATCTGCGTATACTGGCTTTTCAAATCAGTCTTATTGGCTATGCCGACCCTGGATCATTCCCAGTTCTTAGTCACTTAACCTTGGAAGAACCTCAAAAGGGTTCACTGACTCTCCACTCTCTCACAGAAATGATTTATGTTACCCAATTTAAAATGGGAACGAACATGGCTGCCAGAATATGATATTTATTAAAAATAGTTTCATGCTTCGATATCTTACAATTTCTCACACGGATATAATTTCAATACTATTGGTGGAAATGAGATATTGATTCGATTTTAACAATTGTCCTGAATCAATTCATCATGGTGTTGTATTTCTGATTGAATTTTGGCCGTTATTATTTCCATTATGTTATTTAATATACTCTAATATACGACATTTTTTTGGTGATAAACATAACAAGCGAAAAATTTGAATTGCGAGTATTTCCCTTCGTCTAATAATTCAAGGAATTGACATTCGACAAGTAGGTAAAAACTACACCATTACTAAAGTACAATCTCACACGATAAATGCTTCAACAACACATTGAGACTGTCAAAATTCGCTTCAAAAAGGTTGACTTTTGGTTTTTATATCTGAATGATATACTGGACCATATCCTTTGAAATTTTCCATAACCAAATCGCAAAGTGGCTGCCTCGATAGCCTCACGAATTCCATCTTTGAGGTCTTGAATCGACGCTGGGCTATTGGCGTAGACCTTCTCTTTCACGTGGCTCCAAAGGAAGAAGTCGCAATGTGTTAAATCACAAGATCTCGGTGGCCAATTGTGATCACTTCTTCGAGAGATAACACGGTCCGGAAACTTTTTCCGCAAAAGAAAGTTGTGATGATCGGCCGGCTTGGGTTCTTGTGTTAACTGAACTTTATAAGCCTTAAGACCCAAATCTTTATGCAAAATACGGTGTAATGACGTTTGTAAAATGACTAGTTCCAAAGAACGACGAAGAATGGACAATCTGAGTTTTCTTCAACACTTTCGGCTACAGCAGCAATATTCTCGACTGTTCTTGAGCGACGTGCACTGGTTTTATTCTTCACATCACTAACTTGTCCCTTCAGCTCGAATTTTTCCACCAATTTCTTTATTCCGTTCCGATAAGGTGCTTCACGACGACCCAAAAATGTTCGAGTTTTACGAACCGTCTCTGCCAAATTTTCAACATTTTCATAGCGAATCTTAATAATTTCAATGCCTTCTTGAAGCGTGTATCGTTCTATTTTTATTAATGGCGTAGTTTCTACTTGTCAAATGTCAATAAATGACAGCTTCGAACGTGACATCAACCGAAATAGCGGGATATTCAAAAAACAACTCTTATTTTAAAATCCTTCAGAATTAATCCGAAAAATGTACATGCAGCATTTCTTTACAAACATTAAATTTTAAACTCTGCTATCACTGTTATGATTCAAACTTGGTAAATAACAATCACTAAATTTGCAATAAATGAAAAATTTCCATAAACCTTCATTTCCATCATTGTTTTATACTCCAAACAAAGGTCACCTATCACTGTGTTTGTAATATATTATGACAGCCATCGTTTTGTCAGACAGTCAATTGCGTACCAGACTTTTAATCAGTATACCAACCATTTTTTCCGTAATTCTAATTAATAAACTCCAAGACTGCTTCATACTTGACACATGCAACGTTATGCACAACGACCAACGTGACAGGTACATAATATTGTTTTCCCCCATTTGGAAAGAGGCAATCTCTTCAACGATCCAAGATGTATTTTGATTTTTTGACCGTTACAAGTCTTTAATGATGGTCAAGAAAGAACGAGAACCCTGAGCTGTTCTCTGAAAGATTGAATTGCCTGCGTTTGAAATTGTAGATATCTCGTTTTTTTCCTGAACACCTCGGCGGTTTGAAATAATATTATGGTAGATTACAAATTGAATTAGTGTGGAAAATAATTGCATATCATTGTTGGTAGAAGTCATTATGAAAGCGTAATGATTTCGAATTGTTTCAAGTATTTCAGAGAGAGGAAAATGCATTGGCCTAGAAAGTATATTAACGAACAATGGGGTATTGCCTGGATAGATTGAGTGATCTTTCACTTCAATGGTACAGATTGATGGACATATTGAGTTCAGTGAATAATGTGAATTTATCATGTTGGAAATTTGTTTTGAAGTAACGAAGGGATTGTCGATAGGGGAGATCGATCCTGATATTAAACGTAATTTCCAAAAGAAATCGAGAAATGTTTATTTCATTGAAAAGAATGAAGTATGTTCTTCACATATAATATTCAAAGAAAAATGCCATTTTTCAATATAAATATCGGATGTTTATTTCATATTATAAAGAAGAAGATATGCCGTTAATACTGGAAAATAACATCAGGCCAATGACCACCACGACCATGCTTACAGGACCATATCCTTTCAATGAAATTTTCCATAATCAAATAGCAAAGTCCTCGATAGCCTCACGAATTCCTCTTTGAGGTTTTGAATCGACGCTGGGCTATTGGCGTAACCTTCTCTTTCACGTGGCCCCTGAGGAAGAAAGTCGCAAGGTATTAAATCACAAGATCTCGGTGGCCAATTGTGATCACCTCTTCGAGAGATAACACGGTCCGGAAACTTTTCCCGCAAGAGATCAATGGTTTTCGTTGCTTCTGTGGCAGGTAGCTCTGTCTTGTTGAAATTAAACGTTTGTACAGATCAATACTATCCAATTTCGGCCATAAATTCTAAAAAAAAACGATGAAGAATGGACAAACCTGGGTTTTCTTCATACTTTCGGCTACAGCAGCAATATTTCGGTGTTCTTGAGGCGACGTGCATTGGTTTTATTTTTCACATCACTAACTTGCCCAGCAGCTCGAATTTCCCACCAATTTCTTTATGCGGGCGACAAAGTTGCTTCACGAACGACCCAAAAATGTTCGAGTTGTACGAACCGTATTGCCCAATTTTCACCAGTTCATAGGAATTTAATCATTTCAAGAGTGTGAAGCGTGATCGTTCTATTGTATCAATGCCGTAGTTTCTACTTGTGTCAAATTGTCAAAAAATGGCAGCCTTTCATACATGAAATCTACCGAAATAAGAGTTGTTGGGGAGTTTTCGGATTAATAATGAGTAGAAAGAGAGTGGACTGTAATGTGAATTTCAAAATACTCCCAACATATTACGAAAAGGATAAGTGAACCCAAACCAACAAAAACTTCTTACCTTTAAATGGTCGAACTTTACGAATGGATCTGTACTGTACTCACGCTCCAGAAGCAGAGTGATTGAGCTCAACAAACTGAACTAGACGTGGAGATCCTTTGGAATGAAGTCCTGTCAATGTAAGTTCGGTTCCCCTTATCCTTGCTGCCTTTTGCACAGCACGCCACTGGTACGAATTACGTACTTTTCACAACGGAGTCTTTATATTTCGAATGAAATATTCAAAGGAAGCAATTTTACTAGTTTTACTAATCGAAAATGATTTCGTACGGAAGCAGAAAATTAATTAATTTGGAAACTGTAATATATCTTTCGCATGAAACGTAAAGATGGATACTGGTTTTGAAACGAAATGTGTTAATATCACACTCGCTGCGGAACGCGGGGGCAAAAACTACCACAGCTGTTGTTAAATTATTTACTTCAACGGATACAAATAAATAAATCGCGGGTACTTATTCCTAATGAATAAAAATTTGGAAATTTGAATTTAAATGAAAGAAACGTTCACTTTGGCGTGAACATAACCGCCCACCTAAAATTGGCGTAATTTTATGGAAACAGAGAACCAATTTTAAGAGGAAACAATGGAGACAAATAGAGAAAACAATAATTAAATATTAAGTGGCACCAATTTTGTTAAAGACCTGGTATACTGTCCAGTGGAAGTCTTTACGGATGCAACCCGTGTAATACCATCAGGTCCAGGAAAAAGTTCAGTAATTCTTCCGATAGGCCAAGTGGCAGGACTTGAATTTAAATCCTTTATGAGGACTACGTCGCCAATATTCGGACATGGCTTTTCAGATTGCCACTTTGTTCGTTGCGTAATTGTATGTAAATAGTCAGTAGACCATTTTTTCCAGAATTGTTGAAATATTTTACGATGTTGTTCCCATCGTTTAAGAGGCATTTTCTCGTCATTGTATACAATTTCTGGACTAGATACTAATGGAGCACCTATTAAAAAATGTCCAGGCGTTAGAAAATCTGCGGACTCTGAGGGATCCGAAGATAATGGGCATATTGGTCGGCTATTCAACACCGCCTCAATACGAGTAAAGATAGTAGCAAGTTCTTCGAACGTGCAAGCAGTAGAGTTTAAAGCTCGGTACAGCAACCTTTTGGCCGATTTAACACCTGCCTCCCAGATTCCGCCAAAATGAGGCGAATAAGGTGGAGTAAATCTCCATTTAATCGATTTATTAACTAAATTTTCGTGAATGCTAGTTTTGTTTTGTCTAAGAACTGAGATACTTCATTGAAATAGCGCGAAGCACCAACAAAGTTGCGACCATTATCTGACCAGATTTCCTGGGGAAAACCCCTTCTAGAAATGAAGCGATCTAGTGTGGAGATGAAAGCCTCAACAGTAAGAGATGAAACCAACTCCAAATGAACGGCTTTGGTAGCCATACATACAAACAAGGCAAGGTAAGCTTTTAACATCGTAGGTTTTCTAGAGTTGTTCGAACGATATGAAAAGGGCCCGGCAAAGTCTACACCTACTTTAGTGAAAGGTCGGGAAGCGTTTACTCTACAAGCAGGTAGCGGAGCCATTATTGGTTGAAACGTTGCACCTCTGAATCTGGTGCAAGAAATGCAACTTCTAATACAAGTCCTTACCAACCCTCTCAGGGATATTATCCAATAATTTTGTCTTATTAGACTCATAGTTGTATTAGGACCGGAATGGAGCGATATCACATGAAAATGTATACAGATCAAACGAGACACAGTTGCCTTCTTTGGAAGTAAAATTGGGTGCTTAGCTTCCTGAGACAAGGAAGAAAACTGTAATCTACCGCCCACCCTAATCAATCCTAGAGAGTCAATGAAAGGATTCAAATTTCTATAAGATTTTACAATTGGTTGCTTGCTACTTATATCTTTTTTAGAGTATGGAAAAACTGACTTTGTGTAATAACAATATTGAATTGAAAGCATTATGTAATTCATCTTTAGAAATTGGACCAGATAATCTTGATTTGGAATTCAATCTAGAACGACAGTTGAAAATGAATCTATGTATACGAGCAAATACTCGTTTAACTTTAGTTAAATTCGAAAATTTATCTATCAATGTAAATAGCTCATTTATTGGTTGCTGTTCTGTGATTGCAACGTGAATATTGGTCTTCAATTCAGGTAACAATGAACTATTTTCATTGGTGAAAGTGAACTGAGCTGGCCAACTAGAAAGAGAAGAACTCAAAAAACGTGGACCATGCATCCAAAATTTATGAGTTTCTGGATTCAAAAACTGATCGGGTGTGAGACCTCGAGAAGGCAAATCAGCTGGATTTGATTCCGTTGAAATGTGATGCCAGGAAGCTTGAGGAGCATACTCATTTATAGTGACAACACGATTTGCAACGAAAGTTTTAAGAAGATGTGGGGGCGTGGATATCCATGAAAGAACGATTTGGGAATCAGAAAATAATCTCACTTCTGAAATTGAAAGAGGAAATTTATTAATTGAAATATTTTGACCAACTTAGCGAGCAAAACCGCAGCAGATAATTCCAAGCGAGGAATAGATAATGTTTTTAAAGGTGCTACTTTCGTTTTAGCAGCCCATAAGTGTGATGAAAAATGATCACCATATGACACTGAAAGGTACAGGGTGGCTGCATAAGCTCTCTCTGACGCATCGCAGAAACCCGCCAAGGTGACGCGACATTGTGATGTCGAAATGATACAGCGAGGGATCGCCATATTCGACAATAACTGAATATCATCGACAATTTTGGACCACTCGTTGATACTAGAACTTGGCAGAATTTCGTCCCAACCAAGCTGTTTTGCCCATAATTGTTGCATGAAAATTTTCATGGATATAACCAATGGTGCTAAGAAACCAATGGGGTCGAAAATACGAGCAATATATGATAACACTGATCGTTTGGTTGGTGTCTGATCAAAACTACTCACACTGAAGCAAAATGAATCAGTGCTGGGTATCCACTTCAAACCTAAAATTTTGATTCCTGATGTATCATCGTCGAAAGTGAATTGAGATTCAACAGAATCGGAAGGTAACCCGAGCAAAACTTCTGAATGGTTACTAGACCATTTCTTCAAAGGGAAACATCCCTTATTTAATAATTCCTGTAGTTCATTACGTATTTGAATAGCTTCACGAATATCAAATGCACCGGTGATGATATCATCGACATAAATGTCATCCAAGACAACTGGGGATGCTTTCGCGTAGTTACTACCTTCATCGAATACAAGCTGCCTTAAAACTCGAATAGCAAGAAATGCAGAAGGCTTCAAACCATAGGTAACAGTATTCAATTCGTATTCAATAACAGGTTCGCCTGGAGATGAACGCCAAAATATATGTTGATATTTGCGATCGTTTTGACGTAGTAAAATCTGTCGGTACATCTTTTCTATGTCGGCACAGATAGCTATAGGATACATTCTGAATCGCAATAGAATAATCTTAATATCCGTTTGTAGTTTTGGACCGCTTAGAAGTCGATCGTTAAGCGATTGACCGGAGGAATCTGAATCGGATGCGTTAAAAACAACTCTTATTTTTGTTGTTGAACTGGACTCTTTTCGAACCACATGATGAGGAATAACATATTCTTCAGAAATTTGAGCAGGTGACATATGATTTAATTCTAAATATTCAAGCATGAACTTTTTATATGAGTTGTAGGAATCACAGTGTCGCAATAATCGTTTTTCTAGTGATAAAAATGATTTGAATGACCTATTTGAATTTGAAAAAAGCTGAGGAGATGTGTCTTCTATTTTGAATGGCAGGGAAACAATATAGCGGCCGTTTTGATCACGAGAATGTGTGGACAAAAAATGGTTTTCTACATATTCATCGCAGGGATTGAGAACTTGGATATCAGAAACTTCTTCTAATGACCAAAATTTTGTATCTGATCACTTAGATCAGATTGTGTAAACAAAATCGATTTGTTTGAAGATAATGTGTCTTCAATTGGACCAATGATAGTCCAACCGAAAAATGTATTTACGGCCGTAGGATAGCCGGGAGAAGTCATACGACCGTCACGATCGAATACCAATGAATAAGTGTCAGCTCCCAATAGCATATCTATTGGTTGCGAGATGTGAAAAGTTTCATCAGCCAAGTTCAAGATTTTGAAATGATTTAGTATTTCCTCAGTCAAGGGGATAGACGGTAAATTAGATGTTATATGAGGCAATGCGACACACCGTACTTGGAATGAACCCATGCCTGATTTAGGATACAACCTACAGTTAACCATTCCTAACGGTTTGGCATTTGTTTCACCAATGCCAGAGATCGAAATGTTTATTGGTTCAATTTTCAAACCCAACCTTTTAACTAAGCGGAAATTAATAGCCGAAATTTGAGATCCCGGATCAAGTACAGCTCGAACTGGAATCATTATTCCATCAACTGATTCTATTTGTGCTTGGATGGTACCTAAAAGTACTTGACTAACTGACTCAGATTTTCCATTCACGTGATATGAGTTAAAAGTTTCCCCTGAACAACTTGGTCGAGTGAATTTATCAGAAGCGTTATTGTCCTGGTTGCCAGAAGAACTACCGCACTCATTGATATGAACCAGTTTATTGGAAACTACCTTATCGTCGCATTTCTCATCATCTGGATGAAGACTTGTGTGATGGCGATTGGATTTGCAAACTTTGCATGAATTCTTCGAACCACAGTCTTTAATATTATGAAGACCCAAACAATTAAAACATCGTTTCAAGGTTTTCAAAAATGCGAATTTATCATTCCTTGACATTGCGGTATAGGAAGGGCAAACGAACAGAGGATGACTTTCATTACATTTTGGACAGCGAAAATTTCTAAATTTTCCGGGAACATTGGATTTTTGAATATGGGAAGGGGGTGTAGAGTTGGTGATCAACACGTTTTGATTTTTACTTTTATTAGAGTTTATTTGCCGAAATGAAGCTACTTTGGAGGCAGGTTTGGAAGCATTTTGTTCACAATATTCTTGAGCCTTCAATTGTTGAGTAACGAAATCTATCAGAGTCTTATATTCTGGAATTTCTGATGAGCTCAGATGACCCTCAAATGCTTTTCTGGTATAAGGATCCAAATTACGCAAAGTTAACGAAAACAAGAGAAAATCTGCTAAGTTTTTTATATTCAAAGCCCTTATTGCATTAACAGCAGTTTGATGACAGTTCAAAAATTCTTTAAGATTGGAAACTGAATTGTTTGTCGAACATTTGTAATGAAAAATATTATTCAAATACATGGTTGCTAACATTCGTGGATTTTGGAAACGATCTTTCAAAGCGTTATAGGCTAGAGTATAATTTTCATTTGACAGTTGAAGACCAGATATGACAGATAGAGCATCATTTCGCAAATATGATTTCAAAAGTTGAAACTTTTGAATGGGTGCTAGTTCATTGTTTTCATGGACTAATGAATTATAAAGCTGAAAGAACTCAGGCCATTCAGAACTTTCACCAGAAAAAGTACGAATATTAATTTTTGGGATCAACAAAGGTGCATTAAATTGTGAACTTGTACTTTGTTGATTAGTAGTAGTAGTCTCTTGCCGTTTCAAGCGCAAAAATAAACCTTTTATTCGACTAACCACTTCTGTAAACGACAATTCGGAATTCGCCGTTTCTATGCGTTCATCAGTTGGCAATTCCCCATTTATGTCCATTATTTCCTCTTGTACATCTTGAAATTTAGATTCATAATGAGTAATCTTTTCATAGTAAACCTCAAATTCATACAATCTAGAAGCATCATAATCTTTCACTCTGTTCCAAATTCCAGATATAATAGAGAAAATGTTAGCCCTTTTGTCAACTAATTTGTTCAGTTTACTATTGCCTGTATCTGTTTTTGGCGACATATTGAACTATAGTTGAAAAAAGTTTGACAAGAGAAAAAAAAATTAAAAAAAAATCTTACTTTAGAAATTGAGATATGAAATAACAACAGCTGTGATAACAATTGATGATTATTATGCTTTGAATAATGAAAATATTTCGAAATGGCCGCAAGCTAAAATTGAAATTTCGATTTTAATGAGAAAGAAAAAAAAACAATTTGAAAATATTACTGAAATGAGCTGAATTAACCGGTTCGAAGGATCAAAATATGTTGGGGAGTTTTCGGATTAATAATGAGTAGAAAGAGAGTGGACTGTAATGTGAATTTCAAAATACTCCCAACATATTACGAAAAGGATAAGTGAACCCAAACCAACAAAAACTTCTTACCTTTAAATGGTCGAACTTTACGAATGGATCTGTACTGTACTCACGCTCCAGAAGCAGAGTGATTGAGCTCAACAAACTGAACTAGACGTGGAGATCCTTTGGAATGAAGTCCTGTCAATGTAAGTTCGGTTCCCCTTATCCTTGCTGCCTTTTGCACAGCACGCCACTGGTACGAATTACGTACTTTTCACAACGGAGTCTTTATATTTCGAATGAAATATTCAAAGGAAGCAATTTCACTAGTTTTACTAATCGAAAATGATTTCGTACGGAAGCAGAAAATTAATTAATTTGGAAACTGTAATATAATAATATCTTTCGCATGAAACGTAAAGATGGATACTGGTTTTGAAACAAAATGTGTTAATATCACACTCGCTGCGGAACGCGGGGGCAAAAACTACCACAGCTGTTGTTAAATTATTTACTTCAACGGATACAAATAAATAAATCGCGGGTACTTATTCCTAATGAATAAAAATTTGGAAATTTGAATTTAAATGAAAGAAACGTTCACTTTGGCGTGAACAGAGG
>JACDNR010000614.1:0-47311 GCA_013421045.1 Propylea japonica
TTCCATAACCAAATCTCAAAGTGGCTGCCCTGTGTTCTCTATAGCCTCACGCATTCCATCTATGAGGTCTTGAATCGACGCTGGGCTATTGGCTTAAACCTTCTCTTCCACGTGGCCCCGAAGGAAAAAGTCACAAGGTGTTAAATCACAAGATCTCGGTGTCTAATTGTGATCACCTCTACGAGAGATAACACGGCCCGGAAACTTTTCCCGCAACAGATCAATGGTTTCGTTGCTTGTGTGGCACTTAGCGCCGTCTTGTTGAAAGTAAACGTTGTCCAGATTAATATCCAATTTCGGCCATAAAAAATCATTAATCATCCCTCTATAGCGCAATCCATTCACCGTAACTGTTGCTTCAGCCTCATTTTCGAGAAAGTAAAGTCCACTGACTCCGCCGGACAATAAACCGCACCAAATAGTCACACGTTCAGGATAGAGAGGCTTTTCAACAATAACTCTTGGGTTTTCCGAGCCACAGATGCGACAATTTTGCTTGTTGACGAAGCCACTGAGGTGGAAATGGGCCTCATTACTCAAGATGATTTTTCGATGGAATTCCGGATCATTTTCATGCATTTCAACGACCCAATCAGCTAAGACACGACGTTGTTGATGATCGGCCGGCTTGAGTTCTTGTGTTAACTGAACTTTATAAGGCATTAAAACCCAAATCTTCATGCAAAATAATCATTAATGGCGTAGTTTCTACTTGTCAAATGTCAAAAAATGACAGCTTCAAACGTGACTTCTACCGAAATAGCGGGCTATTCAAAATAACACGTCTTATTGGAAAATCCTTCATTTATATCCAACAAATCTCATCCTTGCATTCAACTCAGAAAAAGGGAACTTGGCTACAGGACTGCTAATAGGGTGAATAATACACTTCTATCAAATCGTCGACGCTCTTCGAACCTATTTGGATCTTCTTCAGGACAATTTGTCATATGTATTAAGATGTGATTAAAGTTGTTGAATTTCATTGGAACAATGTTCCTTAAAATATGGCCATTCAAATTTTTTTTTCCTCAATATCTCAGACAAAACGAAACCAATCGAAATTAAATGTTGCGGCCACATGCTCAGAATAAGTCTCTTGCAAAATTTTGTGACCGAAATGTTATCAGAACCATAGAAAATTCAATTGGAATATTGAAAAGAAGAATCTTAATATTTCCATAACAAGATACCCGATTAGGGTGAATTTTATTTCGTGAATGAAGATTAATATACCTACTAAAAGTTCATGAACTACGAACTACCGTTAATAATAATAATCAATAATTTGACAACCGAAAAAAAATTAGGAACATTGCAGGTTTTCCGCCATTTAATTTTTTTCCGAGTTCGTCAACTTTTCTGAATAGAGCACCCAAAAATACTGCGATTTACTGAGATTTGACCAAAAACCGTCCCTTTAAGTGTTGTACATAACTGAACACATTCATAAGAATCTTGCTCAAAAACAGCCGGACTACTCACAAAATAATTCCAAGTTCTCACTCATGAAATCACCTTGTATAAGTACCAATTTAATAGAGACAATAGCTATATAGTTATGATAAGTATTGAATAACTGATTTTATGAAACGTTTGAATGCATTGCTAACTCATGGTAGACATTGACGTTAGTCTGACTCTGATGTAACTCAACAATTACCGGTAGAGAAATCATTGCTCAACTCTTCCGTAATGTTTATTTGGAATGCAGATTCTGTGAATCGAATGAATATAAGCAGTTGATACAGGGGAAGCTCAAAGAAATAGCCTACTATTCTACACGCACTTTTACACTAATTCTGAAGAAGTTTGAAAGAATGTTCTGGTTGGAATTTGGTATGAAATTTATGTTATTAAAAATCCATCTTAAATATGTATTTTAAGATTTTTTTGGTTGTGGATAAGTTTGTTCCAGCATGAACTATTATTAATACTATTAGTTGTTTGCATTGAATATTGGCCCTTTCATTACAATAGTTAGAATTATATATTTCAATAAAGAATTAGTGATCTGAAAAATAAAATTCCCAAATGTTCCCATTTTTTCAGAGGATATATGATCATTCCAAAAAGTTTGGAGATGGAGCACGATATAGCATTCGTTTAGGTAGAACGAGCGCTCAAATATGCAAAAGCTTCAGGCCCCGTACTCAGGACAAGTGATCTTTCAAAGCGTTACTAACTTCATTGCGCGAGTCCCTCTTTCACCTGCAAAAGATGGAGATCGATATTCTGAATGTTCATCCAAAATTTCGTGGCCATAGTTTCAACAGAACCATATAAAATTCAATTGGAATATTGAAAAGATAAATCTTTATATTCTCATAACAGGATATCGGATTCGAGTGAAATTTTTCTGCGAATAAAGATTGATATACTGAATCTTCATACAAAATTTTGTGGCCATAGTGTTAACAGAACCATAGAAAATTCAATTGTAACATTGAAAGAAAACCGCCTCGGTGGCGTGTGCCTACAAGTACTTGCGAATCTGTAGGTCTGGGTTCGAATCCCGGCATGGGTATGGATGTTTGTGTATGTCCTAGTATGTCTAAGAACAAAAATTGTTATAGTGGTATGTAAGATGTGAATGAGAGTCTTAAGTGTTAAATTGAAAACTATGAATAATGATATGTTCGTTGCCTCGATGGTCTAACTAAGATACCAAGGGCATTGTGAAAGGATGATGAATGAATGAAACATTGAAAGAAGAATCTTTATATTTCCATAACAGAATATCCGATTCAAGTGAAATTAATTTTGAGAATGAAAACTACTATACTAAATGTTCGTGCAAAATTTCAAGGGGATCGCATCATCAGAACCATAGAATTTAATTTTTGTAATTATTTATTTTTTTACATATTTCATTCCTTGAATGATTTTCAGAATATAATTCCGATTCTGCTGAGATTCTGCATTTAAATACCGGGTGGTCCACCACTGACGCGATGATCATTTATAGGGAGTAATTGATGATATTTTGCGAACCTTTTCTTGTGGTGTGTAAGGTAATGAAAAGCACAATTCAAAATTATTTCCATATATACAGGGCGTTCCAATAAAAAGATACAGACCAAAGTAACACTTTTTTGAATGTAACACCCTATATATGACCTCAAAAATTGAAAGGCAAGCTCAAATTGTGAAGAGTTTTTTCAGATCACTGTGTACATTTGATGCACCATTCATGAGAAAATCGCCAAAAATTCAGAATATGTAGTCATTTGAATTACCAATACATGAACGAACCATCTACGCGAGTGGTAGAGACAAGTTTTTTGGGTGGACATACAGGGTTTTCCTTTTAAGTTGGCCTATTAGACGTTTTAGGAGAACTAGTGAATATTTCGTTCTGAAATTTTAGGTGCAGCCTTGAGGGTGAAAGAACTCTTCGCCTAAAATATTTTCAAGTCGACAGTGTTGCCACGTCTATCTCTAACGCATATCTACTTTCTTATTTCAAATGGAACTACCTATATTTTCATTTATGTATCGATTCAATACCAAATTTGCAGTATAACCCACTTAAAAAATTTCTCTGCTATGCACTGTTGCCAAGTTATTCACAAATTCCTGGAAATTTCGACATTTGCATTGCCAGTTTGGAAATGCAATATCTCGATTATTTTTTATGCGTGGTATATTCAGTATTTTGATACATCGTAAGGTTTTTCGGTGATATTGCTGCAAAAATGCGAAACTCAAAATTGAAATATTTCGAGATTTTCAAATGGCAACCCCATATTTATTTTACAGCATTCGATTCGAAATGAAAAATGAATGGCAGTCTCCTTTTACACTAATTATTTATTTCGGATAGTTTTCGAATGAGATGAAAAATACTGAAATTTTTCAGTATTTATAGTTGCATGATCTATGGTTCTGTTTACGATGAAATGGTTCTATGATTATGGCGTGAATCTTTGAAGTAGATTCTATGGTTGAAATCATAAAAAGTATTCGATGATCGTGAATGTCATAGAAAAAGTTTACCCATATTCGAACACGATTCGGGTTGTTCCACAATTCACGGGAAATGCCAAAAAATTATTGAAAGGACCTGTAGGACCTTTAACAATCGTTATTCACATTTAGCATGAATGATCGTAAAGAAATTCGTCCACCTAGCGGCAGCGAACGAAGCGGATTTTAGAATTCTTTGTATAGAATCCGATTCGTTCGGCGCGGGTAGGTGGACGCGCTTGCATTAGTTTCTATACAAAGGATTCTAAAATCCGCTGCGTCCGCTCCGTTCGCTGCCGATAGGTGGACGCTTACCTTTATAGTGCATTAAATATACAGAGTGTTCTGAAGAAACTCATCATAATTTGAGCTTGCCTTTTCATTTTTGAGATCTTATAGGGTGTTACATTACAAACAGTTTAACTCTGGTCTGTATCTTTGTATTGGAACATCCTGTATATATGGAAATAATTTTAAATTGTGCTTTTCATTACCCTACGATTACACCACAAGAAAAGGTTTTCGAAATACAGTAGAGACTCGATAATCCGGAGAACGATAATCCGGATATTTACTAGTCCGGATTGACGTCAAGATTGTACAGGGTCTCTATAAATGATTGTAACAGCGCAGTTGGCTTTGGATTATGCAAACCACAGAATTCTGTGATCATGCTATGCTCTGATTGGTTACAGATTGGTATTTTGCAATCCTAAGCCAACTGCGCTGTTACAATCATTTATAAAGACCCTGTATTATGTCTTTATAATCCGGATTGCAAGTCTCAATAATCCGAATTTCCGATCGTTGCATACGTGGTTTACGGTTCTAACTTGTCGTAACTCAATTTCTATGACGACGATCGGGCGTTCTTTTGGTAAATATAGAATAGTGCACAATGGTATAAGACAAAAAAAGTCAGACAAGAATAATTAATTAGTGAAATGGAATGGAATGTTTCTACCTCCAAACCATATAGCTTTGATGCAGCATATGGATCATAATGATATTAAATTAACAAAACTGAAATACCGAACAGGCCTTTTAGCACATATTTTTTTCGATCCTCGAAGACGAGGATAATGTTAGCAAATGCATTTAGAGCATAGATCAATTCGATGCAGTCTGTTTATTCCATAAATCATGGCAATTACTGATATTCAGCTCCTAAAAGATATACAGGAGAAAGCTATTGTTCAGTATTCTTTTTCCCTTACAGTAGAAAACGTAAAATATCTAATTATTCCGAATAATATATTTGTTTTATGGTTTCGATAATAAAGCATATATTTATTTCAACCGTTTTTTTAAATTGCATCTTTACTAAATTGTAAGACGCGGTATTCCGGATTCCTCATTAATCCGGATCATCCCTTGCATTAATTGATCCGGATTATAGAGTCTCTACTGTATTATTATTTACTCCTTAAAAATGAGCATCGCGTCAGTGGTGGGCCACCCGGTATAATTTATCAATCTCAAGTCCCATGTTAAATTTTGAGGTAATAGTCTTATTGTTCTATCAAAGAACGAGCGCTCAAAAGGTCCTGCTCAGGGCTCTTCTTATTTTTTATAAATTATAGTTTATATGAAGCTATTGGTTTACTGAACTGGCTCAAGCCACAACAAGCTCCAGATGAATTAACAACTTTGCTCCCACCGCATTGGTCGTTCTGCAGTACATAAGCACGAACTGTCCAGACTAGTCCAACATACCTTCCAAATAATTTGTAAAAGACAGGGTCGTCGTATCATTATATCAAGCTGAGACATCTTTCACCACACATCAGAAATGGTTTTCACCAACAAAGGACACTTTGTACAACGAAAAAACAACACCCACCACTGTCACAACAAAAAACAACAAACTTAACCCCTTGTACGCTTCAAAAAACGATAACACTCGCGTCGTTACCGTACTAACAGCCAATTAACCACTGTTACCAACGTTACTAAATTAAATAATGAACGCGTCCTAAATAATCTACTTAATTCTACACGTTTCGCTAATAGACGCGACACCCATCAGGTGAATCATTCATTGAAAAAACCAACAGAGGGCCATGGCGAGTGCTGGTATGGTATTATTATTATTATCGCGTTCTACGCAGTCTTTTGTTCGCCATTTAAGGGTTCCCAAGTTTCACTTCACGTGATGGTTTTCATGACGCGGGACCAGACTATTTTGTATGCGAATAGGCGCTCTAGATCAACGATTTTGCACGTACTTCAGTTGCCTGGTTGATTTGATAAGATGTTGAAATACCTGGTGTAATTTGTTTTCTCTTCTTTTCTGAAGAGAAACAAACTGCAAAAGAACTGTCAAAGCAATTCAAAGTTGAAAATTGTTGCTGTCATTATGAAGCTTAAGTTCGCACTGGGCTTCGTATGGAATAGTTTCATTAGGTTTGTAGTATTGATTAAACCAATAATTAATTTTGATGCAACGTTATCAAATTTACAGGGTGGGCATATTTCGATGTTTTAGCACTACAACTTTTAAACCAGAGGAGATAGACAAAATCTGATACCCACTTCTCGAGCTCTTTTTCTGAGAAACTAACAAGAGTACTATTCATTTTTGGCTACCTTCTTTTGTTTTCGAGTTATAAGCGCAAATTGGAAAAGTGGCGATATCGAAAACAATTCATATCTCCGTTAATACTGATTATAGAGCTCTGAAATTTAAACATTATACAGGCACTTTTTTACGTAGAATTCAGTGGCGTGCTAGCCTTTTTTGCACCATTTCTAATTACGAAGCTATGACTCAAAGTTATGTTTTTAAGTGGGAATACTAGATTTTTATGCCATTTTCGAAAAGCTTATTTTTTTCTGATTTCAAAAATATATAACATTGTATGGTTTGTATTAATATGAGTATAGAAAATGATCAGAAACCTATTTTCATCTTCTATGGTTTCAACTGTTGATGAACACAGAAAAATGGAGCTTCCTATAACAAGAGCAGTCTCCTTCCGTCAATTTCATTATTTCTATGCTTTCAACTAATTTCTACAAAATTCGAACAAGGATATATCCCTTAAACTCTCATATTTTAAAATGGATTACGAAATTACGAAAAGATCCACATGATCCTCCTTTTCAACGATATACTCAGGTAAAATGAGATGGAAGCAGGAGAATATTTTATTGCTCTCCAGAATAAATACACACAAGTGTCTTTTTCAAATCGCGTATGAAATAACGCATATAGATTTTATTACAGTTATCGATAATTCAATTAGAAGAGTAACAAAGGAAAAATATTTTTCAATACCTAATAGTGATTACAATATGTTAATAGGTTAGTAGGTAATAACTTAGAACGAGGATCAAGTTTCACAGAGGTCCATTAATCTTCGATCTTGGAGAAATTGAGTAAAGAGCATAGAAATGAAAAGACTGCAAGAAAGAGATTGTGATAGTTATACGATGCTAAATTTTTCTGTGCTCATCAACTGTTGAAACCATAGAAAATATTGAAACATAGATAAAAATAAGCTTTTGATCATTTTCTATACTCATTTTAATACAAACCATACAATGTTATATATTTTTGAAATCAGAAAAAAATGAGCTTTTCGAAAATTGCACAAAAATCTAGTATTCCCATTTAAAAACATAACTTTGGGTCATAGCTCCGTAATTAGAAATGGTGCAAAAAAGGCTAGCACGCCACTGAATTCTACGTGAAAAAGTGCCTATATAATGTTTAAATTTCAAAGCTCTATCATCAGTATTAGCGGAGATATGAATTGTTTTCGAAATCGCCACTTTTCCAATTTGCGCTTATAACTCGAAAACAAAAGAAGGTAGCCAAAAATGAAAAGTACTCCTGTTAGTTTCTCAGAAAAAGAGATCGAGAAGTGGGTATCAGATTTTGTCTATCTCTTCTGGTTTAAAAGTTGTAGTGCTAAAACATCGAAATATGCCCACCCTGTACAGTGTATCCCATTTTAGATGAGACAGCCAGGTTTCTCGGTTGTTATTTAAGATAGAACCTGGCGGTTCTCACGATGTCCTACTTTTTCGTAAAACTCAAATTGAGGTATTAATAATATATAGGGTATTCCATTAAAAAAATATGGGTTAGTGTTTAATCTCTAAAACCATACACCGAAAAGAAGATTGAGTACGCCACTGGATTTTACGCAGAATTCTGATTCAGACATAGTTTTCAGCTCAGCATTATTTCTAATAACTTCGGAGATAAAGGAGTGGTCCGAAAAGTATCTATCTCCAAAATCGTCCTGTCTCTCTTGAACGGAAAAAGTTATGCAAAATCTTATGAGACCAATTTGAGTTTCACGAAAAAGTAGGACAGGAACATGAAAACCACAAGGCCCTATCTTAAATAACAAGCGAGAAATCTGGCTGTCTGACCCAAAATGGGATGCACTTCCGGTTTGAGGTGAACACGATATAATTATATCAAGTACTTTCTTAACTGTTTTCATTTTATCAAAACGACTGATTAAACTACGAATAAAATAAGCATGGTACATAATTTGCGCTATTTGGGGAGGTCCTGTATAATGAACACTCAGTGCTTTGCTCGCTTTCTGATGTCGCAAACCAATACATTCCGCCTATTTCATCACGTCATTTAACCCGCGAATTCTCTCACGCGTACCTCATCTACACCGGAACATCCGTCACGTCATACCGGAAGCAAAAACTCCTCCAATGAATCACCGACTATCTATCGAGTCGCATCAACATTACCTCGCCTTCCGAAACGCTCTCCTCCTCCTTCATATCGAAACTAAGCTCCTGTCTCCACTGCATCACGCATGGAGCTCTCGTAAAAAAACGTGCTCACCTTAAGGTCCTCCACCGACCACCACTTCCCCGAAGAAGACCGAAACGCATCCCCGTAGGGTGCACCAGCTTCTGAAGACGACGTCGATGCGAAGATCGCCAGCGGTTAGTAGTATTTCGCGTTCGAAAGTGTCTCATTGGAAATGATGAAAATTTCTTTGTTTCAGTAGAATCGTAACATTACACGTAATGTGGTTGTCCATCACAATTGCACATTAAAATAGTGGACATAAAGCAACAAAATGGGTTATTATGGATCAATTTTGTATACGCTAAACCCACCTTTATTATTAGATCGACGCATATAGTTACTTAATCAACTAGTTTATTAATCGCTAGACTGATTGACAATACTTTTCCGTCGACATCGTTATGGGTTGAGTTTAAATTCTTGATTGAAATACATTTCTATTCAGCATAACATTTTCATAATAATATGAATTCCTGTGTTTCTATGCTTCAGTAGACTAATAACATTACTCGTGTTGGTTCTGAATACTTTCATCAACATTACCTCGCCTTCCAAAACGCTCTCCTCCTCCTTCATATCGAACCTAAACTCCTGTCTCCACTGCATCACGTCTTCGCCCGTCTCCCACTTTGCGCTCTCGTAAAAAACTAGGGCAACCTTAAGGCCCTCCACTACCTCCTCGAAGAAGACCGAAACGCATCTTTCATCGCCGGAATTCACCGAAAACACAACGTTGCACCCCTAAAAATCCTCCCCCTGCTACTGCGCACATGCCTAGGTGGGCGTCATCCCCGTAGGGTGCACCAGCTTCTGAAGACGACGTCGACGCGAAGATCGTCAGCGGTTCGTAGTATTCCGCGTCGAGAGTATCCCATTTGACATGGTGTAAATTCATATTATTATTGATCAATTTTGTATACATCACCTTTAATTTGAGGTCGACGGAAATAGCTATTTAATCAACTAGTTTATTAATCGGTGGATTGATAAACTTAGGTAAATATTTTAATTTCGGTGACCAGCATTTATGTTATTCTTTACGTTTTGCTGGAAAACATAACTGAAACCAACGAGGTTTGTCTTAGTTCAGAAAATATGGATCCCCAAGTTCCAAAGATGTTCCATCTTCATGTTCGCATTCAAATAACTATTTTATTAGTTCCATTTCAGGTATATTCAATAATAAATGCAGAAACATCGAAATTCTTGAGGCACCACATATCCGCAAATTCTAAAGCCCACCGTTTTTAACGGTAGATTTGGCACTGCCGCAGATAAAGTTCGCGCGAATATGATACGATGCCTTCCCGTAAATCTTGACAATATTTGATTTGTCACTCGCCGAATGACGGGGAAGTGGTGCCAAACTTACCATGAAGAAAACGGCGGGGTTTGTTTAGAATTTGTGGTTATGTGATACCTCTAGAATTTTGATGTTTCTGTATTAATTATTGAATATACCTGAATAGATCAAATCAAATAGTTATTTGAAAGTTCGAAGGTGATTTATAGATTAAATTGGAGCAGTAAATATGTGGTTTTATAGTGAAAAAAGCGAAATGAAGATGGAACATTTTTGGAACTTTGGGGGTCCATAATTTCTCAACTAAGACAGACCGCCAACTGTTGATTTTACTAATGTTGTTCAGGAACACTCAATGAATAAAATGATACCAAAGTCTGGTCGATATCTGCTGGTCATCGAAATTCGATATTTACCTGAACATTTTGTAACATTGAACGTATTGCTTCTGAATACTTTCATCAACATTACCTAGCCTTCCAAAATGCTTTCCTCCTCCTTCATATCGAACCTAAGCTCCACTGCATTACGTCTTCGCCCGCCTCCCACTTGGCGCTCTCGTAAAATACCGGGGTCACCTTAAGAAGGTCCTCCACCACCTCCCCGAAGAAGACCGAAACGCATCTTTCTTCGCCGAAATTAACCGGAAACACCAGGTTGGACGAAAATCCTCCTCCAGGTCGGTGCGCGCTACTTCGCCCATGCCTTGGTGGGCGTCATCCCCGTAGGGTGCACCAGCTTCTGAAGACGACGTCGACGCGAAGATCGCCAGCGGTTCGTAGTATTCCGCGTTTAAAAGTGTCTCATTGGACATGATAAAAATTCTTATGTTTCAGTAGAGTCGTGTAATGTAGTTAACCATCACAATAATTGCACATTGAAATAGTGGATATTGAGCAGCAAAATGGGTTATTATCGATAAATTTTGTATACGTTAAAACAACCTTTATTTTAAGATCCACGCAGATAGTTACTTAACCAACTAGTTTATTCATCGTTAGATTGATTGACAATATTTTCCCGTCGACCTCCTAATGGATTGAGTTTAAATTCTTGATTGAAATACATTTCTATTTAGCATAAAAGATTCAAAATAATATAAATTCCTGTATTTCTAGAAATACAGGAATTTAGCATAGCTATGCTTCAATGGACCAATAACATTACTAGTGTTGGTTCTGAATACTTTCATTAATATTACCTCGCCTTCCAAAACGCTCTCCTCATCCTTCATATCGAACCTAAGCTCCTGTCTCCACTGCATCACGTCTTCGCCCGCCTCCCACTTGGCGCTCTCGTAAAAAACCGGGGTCACCTTAAGGTCCTCCACCACTTCCCCGAAGAAGACCGAAACGCATCTTTCTTCGCCGAAATTCACCGGAAACAACAGGTTACACTTCCGAAAATCCTCCCCTGCTACTTCGCCCATGCCTTGGTGGGCGTCATCCCCGTAGGGTGCACCAGCTTCTGAAGACGACGTCGACGCGAAGATTGCCAGTGGTTAATATTATTCCGCGTCGAAAGTATCTAATTTGACATTGTGTAAATTCATATATTTCGGTAGAGTCGTAACATTACTCTTACTGCTTTTGAATACATACTTTTTGTTTGGTTGTCAATAACAATTACACATTGAAATAGTGAAAATTGAGCAAAAAAAATGCGTTATTATTAATCGATTTTGTATACGTCACCTTTCATTTTGAGGTCGTCGGAAATAGTTATTTAATCAACTAGTTTATTAATCGCCAGATCAATAAACATGGGCCCAGATTTTGGTGTCATTATATTCATTACGTCTGCCTGAACAGTCTGTCTTAGTTAAGAAAGTATGGACTCTAGTCCGGTCTATTTGGACATTCGAAGTTACATAAAGTCCCAACAAGCTGAATTTCTGTGAAGTTGTTCAAAACATAATTATATACAATGTCTAAAAGTTCCTCATCATTCCCCTGTGAGGAAAAAATTTTATTCGAGGTCAAATGTCAAAAAAATGAGTTTTTCGCGATTTTCAGCAAAATGGTAAGTTTTATCATAAAAGTACCTCAGACAAAAATTGTAGATCATAAAATTATCTATAAAAAATATATGAATACTTTTTTCTTACGAGCCACCGTTTCTGAGATATAACGATTCAAAAAGTCATAAAAGTCGTTATCGTCATAATATGCACACGTTACCATGCCACCTATGAGGTAGTGCGCGTAGTTATAAATTTTTGAATCTTTATATCTCAGAAACGGTGGCTCGTGAGAAAAAAAGTATTGATACATTTTTTATAGATAATTTTATGATCTACAATTTTTGTCTGAGGTACTATTATGATAAAACCGTTTTGCTGAAAATCGCGAAAAACTCATTTTTTTGACATTTGACCTTGAATAAAAATTTTTCCTCACAGGGGAATGATGAGGAACTTTTAGACATTGTTTATAATTATGTTTTAAACAACTTCACAGAAATTCAGCTTGTTGGGACTTTATGTAACTTCACTCTCATTTTTTGGTCTAAATAGACCGGACTACTCCCAAAGTTCCAAAAATGTTCCGTCTTCACGTCGCTTTTTTCACTATAAAAACTCAAATTCACTGCTCCAATTTAGTCCACAGATCACCTTCGAACATTCAAACAACTATTCGATTAGGTTTATTTCAGGTATATTCAATAATGCAGAAACTCCGAAACTTTAGAGGCACCACATATCCACAAATTCGAAGGAAACACCGTCGTTTTTAATGGTAGATTTGGCACTGCCGCAGATCCTTCCCCGCGAATAAGATACGATGCCTTTCCGTAAATCCCACTATCGTTTGATATGTCACTCGCCGAATGACGGAGCAGTGGTGCCAAACTTACCATGAAGAATGGCAGGATTTCCTTAGAATTTGTGGATATTTGATACCTCTAGAATTTCGATGTTTCTGTATTAATGATTGAATATACCTGAATAAATCTAATCAAATAGTTATTTGAAAGTTCGAAGGTGATTTATAGATTAAATTGGAGCAATGAATTTGTGGTGTTATAGTGAAAAAAGCGACGTGAAGATGGAACATTTCTGGAACTTTGGGGGTCCGTATTTTCTAAACCAAGACAGACCGCCACCTGTTGGTTTCACCAATGTTCTTCAGGAAGACCCAATGAATACAATGACACCAAAATCTAAACATTTTGTTACATTAAGCGGAGCGCTTCTGAATACTTTCATCAACATTACCTCGCCTTCCAAAATGCTCTCCTCCTCCTTCATATCGAATCTAAGCTCCTGTCTCCACTGCATCACGTCTTCGCCCGCCTCCCACCTGGCGCTTTCGTAAAAAACCGGTGTCACCTTAAGGTCCTCCACCACCTCTCCGAAGAAGACCGAAACGCATCTTTCTTCGCCGAAATTCACCGGAAACACCACGTTGCACTTCTGAAAATCGTCCTCCAGGTCGGTGCGCGCTACTTCGCCCATGCCTCGGTGGGCGTCATCCCCGTAGGGTGCACCAGCTTCTGAAGACGACGTCGACGCGAAGATCGCCAGCGGTTCGTATTATTCCGCGTTTAAAAGTGTCTCATTGGACATGATAAAAATTCTTATGTTTCAGTAAAATCGTGTAATGTGATTAACCATCACAATTGCACATTGAAATAGTGGACATTGAGCCACATAATGCGTTATGATCGATCAATTTTTTATACGTTAAAACAACCTTTATTTTAAGAACGACGCAGATAGTTACTTGATCAACTAGTTTATTAATCGTTAGATTGATTGACAATACTTTTCCGTCGACCTCTACATGGAATGAGTTTAAGTCTTGATTGAAATACATTTCTATTTAGCATAACTGATTCATAATAATATGAATTCCTGTGTTTTTATGCTATGGTAGACTAATAACATAAGTCGTGTTGGTTCTGAATTAACATTACCTCGCCTTCCAAAATGCTTTCCTACTCCTTCATATCGAATCTAAGCTCCTGTCTCCACTGCATCACGTCTTCGCCCGCCTCCCACCTGGCGCACTCGTAAAAAACCGGGGTCACCTTAAGGTCCTCCACCACCTCCCCGATGAAGACCGAAACGCATCTTTCTTCGCCGAAATTCACCGGAAACACCACACTTCCGAAAATCCTCCCCCGCTACTTCGCCCATGCCTTGGTGGGCGTCATCCCCATAGGGTGCACTGGACGCCGTCGACGCGAAGATTGCCAGTGGTTAATATTATTCCGCGTCGAAAGTATCTCATTTGACATTGTGTAAATTCATATATTTCGGTAGAGTCGTAACATTACTCTTACTGCTTTTGAATACATACTTTATGTTTCGTTGTCTATAACAATTGCACATTGAAATATTGAAAATTGAGCAAAAAAATGCGTTATTATTAATCGATTTCGTATACGTCACCTTTCATTTTGAGGTCATCGGAAATAGTTATTTAATCAACTAGTTTATTAATCGCCAGATCAATAACATGGGACCAGATTTTGGTGTCATTATATTCACTACGTCTTCCTGAACAACATTAGTGAAACCAACAGTCTGTCTTAGTTAAGAAAATATGGACTCCAAAAGTTCCAAAAATGTTCCGTCTTCACGTCGCTTTTTTCACTATAAAAACTCAAATCCACTGCTCCAATTTAGTCCATAGATCACATTCGAACATTCAAATAACTATTCGATTAGTTTCATTTCAGGTATATTCAATAATTAATGAAGAAACTTCGAAACTTTAGAGGCACCACATATCCACAAATTCTAAGGAGAGCCCGCCGTTTTTAATAGTAGATTTGGCACTGCCGCAGATTAATTCGCGCGAATATGATACGATGCCTTTCCGTAAATCCCGCCATCGTTTGATATCTCACTCGCCGAATGACGGAGCAGTGGTGCCAAACTTACCATGAAGAATGGCATGATTTCCTTAGAATTTGTGGATATGTGATACCTCTAGAATTTCGATGTTTCTGTATTAATGATTGAATATACCTGAATAAATCTAATCAAATAATTATTTGAAAGTTCGAAGGTGATTTATAGATTAAATTGGAGCAATGAATTTGTGGTGTTATAGTGAAAAAAGCGACGTGAAGATGGAACATTTCTGGAACTTTGGGGTCCGTATTTTCTAAACCAAGACAGACCCCCACATGTTGGTTTCACCAATGTTCTTCAGTAAGACCCAATGAATACAATGACACCAAAATCTAAACATTTTGTTACATTAGGCGTAGCGCTTCTGAATACTTTCATCAACATTACCTCGCCTTCCAAAATGCTCTCCTCCTCCTTCATATCGAATCTAAGCTCCTGTCTCCACTGCATCACGTCTTCGCCCGCCTCCCACCTGGCGCTCTCGTAAAAAACCGGAGTCACCTTAAGGTCCTCCACCACTTCCCCGAAGAAGACCGAAACGCATCTTTCTTCGCCGAAATTCACCGGAAACACCAGGTTGCACTTCGAAAATCCTCCCCGCTACTTCGCCCATGCCTTGGTGGGCGTCATCCCCGTAGGGTGCACCAGCTTCTGAAGACGACGTCGACGCGAAGATCGCCAGCGGTTCGTAGTATTCCGCGTTCGAACGTATCTCCTTGAGCCAGGCGCTGACACTCTGATAATATGACATGTCATGTGTGAAAAACGCTTTTCAACTGTTTCGGGGACCGCTCGGTGACTCGGTACACCACTTCCGGTTGGATTATACTGTATACGCGACGAATGAGCCAACACTTCGCGGTTTTGTAGAAAGTGAAAGAGCGTTAACACTGTGGAAATTCGAATGTTCGAGCGTGTTTATTTACTGATATGGAGTGAATAGTCGTAGACGCGATCTCGCAGCGTGTGACTACTATTTTGTAATGCCCAGTTTTCGTAGTGTACCGACTTGGCCGTTCACAATATATCTCTTTGATAAGGAGGACACTCCCATTTGCCATGCACTTAGTCATGCTATCAATTTGTTTCGATGGAGATGACGATTGCATTGAAGTCAGTACCACTGAGTCTATGTATATTTTAATTGGTCTAATCAAGCTGGTTAATTGAGCGTTGGAGAAGGTTTCCACTGGCTTCCTAGAAGACGTGATGGTCATTCGTATTGGGACAATGTCGGGCGTTGTTTGTTTATTATTGTATGAATGGGATATTTTTATTCCGTACAGGGTGATCCGATATTGAGGAAAACAGTTAGATGGTGATTTTAATCTCAATGATGTTTGTTTTATGTATAGGCTATTAGGCTAGAGAACATTAGTAATGAATTAGGACTAGTTAAATATTTTTCGATAATAATTCTGAACTGTGACTAGAATAGTCATTCAATCTACTAGGTTAAAGACTAATGGTCAAGATATTTTAACGCGTCAGCGCAGCGAACGCGTTAATAGTTCGAGACCATTAGTCGCTAGATCAATAACGAGTTGATTACAAAATTTTCCGACGACCTCAATATGAATTGTTATAAATTACTGATTGGAATACATTCTCCTTTTGCACAAGATGGATCACAATACATACATTTGACATAATTTTCCATGTTCCAGTAGAGTTTTGACATTATTCGTATTACTTCTGAATGTTTTGCGTTCGGTTTCCCATGATAATTGCACATTAAAATATCGCGAATTGAACATTAAAATGGGCCATTAATGCTCAATTTCGTACACATTAAAATAACCTTTCATTTTGCGATCGACGGAAATATTATATTATGCAACGTGCGTAGAATAACAGCCATTATACGCGAGTAGCATACTATACTTTATCCACGACTGCTGAATATATTTCTCGAAGATTTTAACATGGCGACCGCGACAATACCCTTCTATGACAAGCGTGGAAAAAGTCAAGTTGACACATGAGAAGTTTTTGGTGAACTAGTCATTGTACATATATTTTGTGATAAAAATGCTTTAATTGATATAATGAAAATTTGGCCCTTGATAGACAAGGTATGCCTATATTTGTTAGTTGGAGTACTTTAGAATACTGAAGAAATGTCAATTTAAAGAATATTATATCAAAGCTAAATCTATGAAGCATCTGTCAGCAGTAAATTATAATCTCATTATTTCCTTGTGATTAATAGGTATTATTAAGGACGAGCACAGAGACGTACAATGGACGGATTTTACAAAAATCATAAATAAATAAATCATACAGTAGTAATCATTATTAATTTCGATGAACTTCTGGATGTTATAGTAGTAGTAGTAGTAACTGTCTTTTATTGCAACAAGCAATGGCCATCGACCTAAGGTCCTTCAGCCTTGGATGTTATATAATACTCAAAAATTTAATAAAAGCTCTGAGGAGGTGCTATTGACCGCTCCTCAAAATTTTGTAAAGGATTTGATATTCAGGTTAAGTTAATGAATGCAAAATCTTTGCACGATCGGAATTATATTCTGGAAATTTTTTTATAACTGAAATACGAGTATGTAAAAAATCAATAAGTTAAAAAATTAAATTCTATGGTTCGGATGATGCAATTCTCCTGAAATGTTGCATGAACATACAGTATATCAATCTTCGTTCACAAAATAAATTTTACTCGAATCGGATATCTTGTATGGAAATATATAAAGATTCTTCAATATTCTAATATTACAATTGAATTTTTTATGGTTCTATTGAAACTATGGGCAAAAAATTTAGCATGAGGCTTATAATGAGCATCTTGCATTTGGCCGTTACATTTCATTCCGATTGATTTCGTATTTTTTGAGAAATCGAGGAACAAAAATTTTGAATGGCCATATTTTATGGAACACCCTGTACGATTTGGCTGGTTAACGAACTTAACCAAGCCATTTGGGACCCGAACTCATCCTAAAAATTTCAAGTCTCTAGGACAATCCCTTCGAAAGTTATTGTGCTAAAGGACGACCAGGCGGCCCCACGGACATAATTGGATTTGACCACGAATTCGTCATCAGGGAGTCTAAATCTTATCGTTTGAGAGCATTTTCGGCTCAAAATTCGAAAATTACAGACATATGGGCAAAACGATATATAGTCCGTTCACGAAAGGTTGAGCACATAGTAGGCGTTTCTTTATTTATCTGAAGTTGGCAGTATTTACTGTCATAAAGAAAAATAAAGTCAACGTTGCCGAATGTACCCGGCCTCGTCCGATGAGCTTGAGAGTTATCAGAGAACTCTATGCAATATTGACAACATTGCGTATCAATCTGACACGAAAATAAAGAACATAACCTAAAATTCTAATATACACAGTGGAATATGCCAAATTTCCATGGCCAACCGACGGCTCAACCTTTCGTGAACGGAGTATAGCACTCGTTCAAGTAGAACGAGCGCTCAAAAACTCTTATCACTATTTCGAGACTACCAAAACTGAGATTACCTAATTCATCCATTTGCTTGCTTTTGATAAATACTTATTGTTCAAGTTTATCGTTATCAATAAAAACCAAATTGATATCTAATTTTTTCAAAGGTGTTTGGTCTTATATAACAATATCCAAAATTCAGAAATTTCATCTAATTGCCCATTCAATAATAATTCTGTAGCGTATAATGTTCACGAGGTGGAGTTTTTAAATTGACCAGTGAATAACAGCCATTATAAGGGAGTAGCATATACTCTACTTTTATTTATTCATGACAACTGAATATATTTCTTGAAGGTTTAACATTTGGCGATCGTGACAGGACCCTTCTTTTACAAGTGTGGAAAAAGTCAAGTTGACATATGAGGAGTTATGGAGAACTTGTCATTGTTTATTTGTAATAGAAGTTGCTTTATGGCGGTATTCTACTTTTCATCTGTAAGTTACGATACTGTAGCGTATGATTGATCTGTAACTTTCTTATTTACAGTGTCACTTTTGAACTACTCATCGAAAAATATAACCTTCAATCGTAAGAATTGATCGTGGAACTTTATGTATTATGAGTAAATGGTTTTGATTTGAATTTGAAAATACATTTATCTGAATGTAGTTTGTGTTTGTTTCTTTCATCTAAAGAATTGAAAACAGTAAAGAAAAAAAATTCTTGGTTAAAATTGGTGTAGAGCATTTATTAAGTTTATAGTACACTGGTTCTTCAATCTGACACAAACTGGGCATTCGGCATTTCTTCAATCTGAACATTTTCTGGGCATCCGGCATTTCAAATGGATTCATTTGATCACGGAACTTCTTCCTTAAAATTCTCATGTAGTTCCTACTATAAAAAAGAATGATTTTCGGGTCATGTATATTATTCAACAATGTTTTACCTGTTATGATTTTATTCCGATAACAATCCAATAAACAAAGCCATATTATTTTTATCCATCATGGATTTCTTATATTAAACGTTGGTGTTCGTCCTAAAATAAACAAACCATTCAACGTAACCTCACAATATGTCTTTCTATAATGCTGCCGATCGCCCGTCGAGTACTCGTAAATATTTGACGATTTGTGTAAGCTACAGGTCTCTTAAAGAGGTCCAGAATTTCAATTTTCCTGTAAGCTTATGAAAAGTTACAGATTGGCTTACAGATGAAAGCAGAATACCACCATTAATTGATTTGATAAAATTAGAATTGAATCTCGGACTTCGGAGCTAATTTCGTCCTCGTTCAAGCAAAATGCAGAGTACCTATGGATGGCCATTTCGTCCTTATTAGGACTCTTCAACACAGGATAGCTCTGAATGATACAAGGTTTTCCTGGAACTCAAAACGAAATGGCACCTTCTTCAAGGTATAAATATACCGAAGACGCCTTCTCTAGTTCCATACGATTAACCTTTTTCCATAGCGCTTCCTTGCGTTTTTTGCCTTGAACGAGGACGAGATTAGCTCCGAAGTATGTGTTTAATATTGGTTGATTTCAATCGATTAATATTATTCTCTGCTTTCATTATTCTTGTATAAAATTTTTCAAGGAGGTCCATCATAACCACAAAACAATATGTGCATCGAATTGAAGATGCAAAAATCCTGTTTTACTCTAGTTCGATTCTAGCGAAGAATATAATATACGTGAGTATTGAACAATAAAACGTTCAGATTTCGTCATATCGGTCATAGAACGTAAAACGACCAACGTATAAGGTAAATAACCAGCACAAACATCATCCATTTTATCTCAGGAACCGAGTGAAAGTGTTAAAACTGCGAAAAGACTGGTGGTAGGTATCTGACCTGCAAACTGGGCTGTCTTTTGTTTATCTTGGACGACTTGGAAGCATGATTATTTTATCGATATGGTTACGTAAAGAAGTCGAATAGGTGCTTGTACAGGTTGTTCTTTACTTAGGATGATTTATTATACAGGGCGTTTCAAAAAAAGGATCCGTAAATCGGAGATCTTAATCCTCAGATCATTTTATGATATAAAACACAGGGTAACAATTCAAAAACCCAAATCTCCTCAAACCTAGATGTGGGGGCTATCACCCCTGAATCTTAATAAGGAATAGGGGGTGAGCTAAACCTTAATTGGAAGACAATATGTCCATCTACATAATACTATAGTTTGCAAATTTTGGTGACTCTCTCAAGAATCTGCGGGGCATTCATACTTACTGTACTATTTTCTCATAAATTATCTCTTGTACGAATGACCCACACTTAAAAAGCAGCACATAAAAATTTAAGAGAAGACCTGAGCAGGAGCTTTTGAGCGCTCTCGTTCATTGGTGGAGCAATAAGACTATTACCTCAAAATTTTATTTGGGACTTGAGATTGATACAGAATATATAAATGCAGAATCTCAGCACAATCGGAATTATATTCTGGAAATTACTCAGAAAATGAAATATGTAAAAAATGAAAAATTAAACAAAATAAATTCTATGGTTGTGATAATGCGATCCTTTTAAATTTTGCATGAACTCGAATCGAATATCCTGTTATGAAAATATAAAGATTCTTCTTTTCAATATTCCAATTGAATTCTCTATGGTTGCCATGTTTCAAGAATCTATCGGCACATGAGATCAAAGTATGTGGATGGAAGAAGAAATTGTTTTCTTCTAGGAATTTTGGGTACCCTATTCAGCCTTTTCCATTCCATTTCTCAATACTCTTTCTAGCAATGCAGAGGAAAATACAGAAAAATTCATTTTTTAATGAACAATGTTGTCGACGGAGACTTTCAACAGGAATATATACTCCGTTCACGAAAGGTTGAGCACATAGTAGGCGTTTCTTTATTTATCTGAAGTTTATTTGCTGTCATAACGTAAAATAAATTCAATGTTGCCGAATGTACCCGTCTCGTCCGACGAGCTTGCGAGTTATCAGACAACTCTATGCAATATTGACAACATTGCGTATCAAAATGACAAGAAAATGAACATCATAACCTAAAATTTTAATATACACAGTGGAATATGTCAAATTATCATGGCCAACCGACGGCTCAACCTTTCGTGAACGGACTATATATTTAATGAACAAATATAAGTTTATTTCAAATTTCTATTGATATTGTATGAAATTGTTTATTGATAAAAATATAAAATGAGAAATGATTCAATTGTGAAATTTCTCAGCCTCAAATAACATCACACCAACTGCTTTAGCTATCCGGCAGAGTACTGAGATTGTGTTTTCATTTATCAATAATTGTGTATGAAATATCTCATTCAGAGGAAGCATTCAATCTTTTCTTGTCCCATTTTACACAGCATTCACAAAATTTGTGAGTTCAACCAACCACTTGATATTCACCTCCTGTATATTTCTAATGGGTGGGTTTTTCCTGTCACTTTAATTCTATTATATTCAAGGAAGTTTATCAATGCTTCTATCTAAATTTTTGGTTTTCCTATTTCGCAACATTTTTGAAATTCTCATTATAAGTGTTTGAAAACACAGAATGTCATAACAAAATCTCAAAATAGATTTCAAATATCATATATTACAGTGTTGCCAGCTCTTGGATTGCCGATTTTCGAAACAATCGGTGCGATTCTGTTTGCGCATAGCCATATTGCTAAGATAAAGATATGACTATCTTAGCAAGATGCGCAATATTCTGTATTCTGATCGACCACTCGGTGGCAATATGATCATTGATCTGTCAATTTAGTCATAACCTTGCTATCCGCATTGCTATCTTAGCAAGGTCGAAAGAGTACTTGCCTACACGGATAACAATCTTGCCCAGGACCAAAACAGTTAGAAATACGATAGAAAAACATTCATTTCATTTTAATTTTTCAAAGGATTTGAAAATAGGTAAGTTTGTTGATATGAAAATGGAACTGACGTACTACAGAACATTTAATTTTAGGAGTATTCTTAGATCGCAAAACTAACATATCAGGACTCTAGAGAAGTTAATCAAAATATTTCGATCGGACAAACAAGCAGTTTCAGATTTGAAAAGTTGAGAAAAATTATCGATGAACCAACTTCACAATTTTTTGCTTATGGCAGCTATAAGACTACAGTTGGTGAGGACTTCAATCTAGGAATGAGCCTACTAGTTATGTGAAGAAAGTAAATAGAATGAGGACCTCATTTCAACAAATTTATTACCTCGATATGTGACATTTCCTTCAAGTAATGAGGATGTGAAGAAAGCATCACTAGAAAGGGTTTTCACAGTATGAATGTACAAGGTGAAAGTATAATTCCATATTTTTTCCTTATATTTGATTGAATCATTATTTTTCAGATATTCAATGTAAATTTAATAATAACAAATGCACAGTTCTATGGAGTTGCCCACAACTTGGCTTTGCCATGTTTGAAAAATCTATCGGTACATGAGATCAAAGTAGATGCAAGGAAGAAGAGATTGTTTTCTTCAAGGAAATTTTGGGTATCCTATTCAGCCCTGAATTATGACAACATTTCTCAAAACTCTTTCTAATAATGCAGAGCAAAATATGGCAAAATTCATTTTTCGTCGAAAAATGTTCTCAACAGGAACATATATTTAATGAACAGATAGAAGTTTATTTCAAATGTCTATTGATAATTTATGAAATTGTTTATCGATAACAATTATAGAATAAAACTACATTCTGTGATTTAATTGTGAAAATTTCTTAGCCCCCAATAACATCACACCGACTGTTTCAGCTATTCGGTAAAATGCTAAGATTGTGTTCTCCTTAATTAATAATTGTGTAATATGTGAAAATATCTTATTTGAAGGAAACATTCATATGAAATTGTTTATTGATAACAAAATATAAAATAAACATCATTCTGTGAACTAATTCTAATAATTTCTCAGTCTCAAATAACATAACAATTTCAGCTATTCGTCAGAATGCTTCAGCTAATTGAAAGAAAGTTCAGAGGAAGCATTTAATCTTTTCATGTCCCATTTAACACTGCATTCAAAATTTTTTTTTACCTCAACCCACTTGATTTTCAACCTCCTGTATATTTCTAATGGGTGATAATTAATTCTTTTATATTCAAGGAAGTTTATCAATACTTCCATTTGAATTTTCTGGGTTTTCCTATTCCGCAACACTTTTCAAATTCTCATTCAAATGTTTAAAAACACAGAAATGTCATAACAAACACCTCAAAATAGTAGTTCAAATATCATATATTACAGTGTTGCCGGCTCTTGGATTGCCGATTCTCAAAGCCATATTGCTAAGGCGAATTTCATAACCAACATGACTATAACGGTCGAAACAGAATACGGAATACCGTAGTCATATTGCTATGAATTTAAGAGATAGCCATATTGCTTGGATAACAAGATTCATAGCAATGTGCGAACAGAATCGCACCGAATATTGCTGCGGCAAAATTCATAACACTGCTATAACAGTCGAAACAGAATTCGCAATACCGTTTCATAGCAATAAACAATGAAAGCAGAGAATAATATTAATTGATTTAAAATCAATCAATATTAAACCCATACTTCGGAACTAATCCCGTCAACGAACAAAGAACATGCATATTGCATAGTGGTAATATCAAACAGAGCATCCATAGATAGCTATTTCGCCCTATTTGGGACTCTCCAGTATGGAGGAGCTCCGTCTGAAAGGCATTCTAGGTTCCCTTATTTGAAGAAATGTAGTCTATCTCTGAGAATAACAGAAATAGAACGCCATCTTCTGGGATCCTTACGAACACCTACCTCCAATGCATGAACCTTGAACGAAGTCGAGAGATATTTATCCGTTTTTCATTCAAACTGGTGGTAGTCCAACTATGTGGATTTAACCTTCAGTCGATGAAGTGGAAACGCTCTTTTAATCGGCATAAACCAGACGTGGTGATATTAGTACAAAATGAAAATTCATGCGTTCAAGAGTAACGCAGGTAATAGGTATAATATAAACAATGAAAGCAGAGAATAATATTAATTGATTTAAAATCAACCAATATTAAACCCATACGTCGGAACTAATCCCGTCAACGCACATAGTTGGAGTACCACCAGTTTGTATAAAAACGGATAAACATCTCGCGACTTAGTTCAAGTTCATGCATCGGAGGTAGGTGTTCGTAAGGATCCCAGGAGATGGCGTTTTGTTTCTGCTATTCTCAGAGATAGACGACATTTCTTCAAATTTGGGGACCTAGAATGCCTTTCAGACGGAGCTCCTCCATACTGAAGAGCCCCAAATAGGGCGAAATCTATCTATTTATGATCTGTTTGATATTACCACTGTGCATGTTCTTTGTGCGTTGACGGGATTAGTTTCGAGGCATGGGTTTAATATTGGTTGATTTTAAATCAATTAATATTATTCTCTGCTTTCATTGTTTATATTATACCTGCATTACTCTTAAACGCATGAATTTTCATTTTATTCATAGCAATGTGCGAACAGAATCGCATCGACTGTATTATCTTATTATATCTTCATCTATCTCTTAAGATTATACATTCACAAAATACAGAGGAAGAAAGATATAGAATACCTATCTATGATACGTAAACATTGACTCATCAAAAAAATTAATATTCGTAAATACTTACTCCTTCATTTCTGAGATGACTCTGATGTAATACCCAATCCGACTGACTCTTCCATTTATCCAGTTTCCCGAACTCGTCGTCTTTGTCTAAAAACACTAGCGCGGATTTTCTGTTTTTATTAGCACTTTTCACGCCATCGGGATTTTTATGGGATGCGGAGGCAGGTGAAGAAAAAAGACGTTTGAAAAAAGAAGTTTTTCTTTGAGCCATCGTCACTTCATAATGATGCACTGAATAATATCATAAGTGAGTAAATACTAATCGAGTTTAATAAAGAACATGGGTTCAGAACTAATAATCGTGCTGAAGGAATGAAAAGAATTGTAATCACCAAGTTTGGGTCCCATATCACGAAATGATAACGAGATGTCTGCAATCATCTTAGTTTTCTCCGAAAACATTCCAAAGTTTCAGTCAGGTAGGGGAGTTGTTTTATTTTTTTTTTACCCTGTATTCCTCTATTTTCTCAATCAATACTCGTTGAAAATGTTTTATTTATCAATTTTTGAGCGTATCCTGCAAAATAAAGCCTGCTTTTCGTCAAAAAAGACGATTTTGTTAATTGTTCATATTCGTTACGGCAGCCATGATAATTTGCCTTTAGGCGTATTTCGGCTGTCAACGGTCGCGAATTGTGCAACGTTGCCAATGTCTCAAATCGAATAGCCAGTTACCTTAAAATTATTAGGATGTGATTGGGAAATTTCATTTTTGTGAACTTTTCCAATATTAGTTTGAAAAAATTTTAAGAATAGCTTGATTAGGTTAGGTTACTGAGATAACAACAGTGCCAAGTAATATAAGAGTGGTGATTACTCAAACACTTATTTTCCAAAAAAAAACTCCGGCTCGTGTTGAGAAAATCGCACTCGAATTATGAGCCAGATCTTTTTTAATTGTGTTTAATAGTAAATGTAATAATTCAAGTGCTATTTCTCTCAATACGATCCAGATATTTTTTTCTTTGAAATAAGGATTTTTTAGTGATTCCCACTCTTTATTAATTGGCACTGTTCCTATCTTAGCTAACCTAACTCAAGCTATTCTATAATTCCTTTTATACTGACATTAATAAATTAATAGATATTTTTTTTCAATTTTCTCGGGAAATATTACCTTGCTGGTGCTCAATTTGAAACAAGGGGCACGAAATTAATCATTTCAAATGCTAACACCCTCATTACATTCTCGAAACAATATTCTAACTAATCAACCTAAATTCAACTACAAGTTTGAAACATTGGCAACGTTGCACAATTCGCAAAGGTTGATAGCCGAAAGGCAAATTATCATGGCTGCCGTAACGAATATAAACAGTGAATAAAATCTTCGATTTCGATTAATGAATGCTTTATTTTGCAGAATACGCTTAGAAATCGATAAATAAAACATTACCAACGAGTATTGATCGAGAAAATAGGGAAAAACTGGCTAGAACTACCTTTGGAATTTTTTTACTCGTTATCATTTTCGTATTCTGGGACCTAAACTTACAATTTTTTTACATCTCCAGCACGATTCTTTTAGTTCTAAATAATAACCAGAACTTGCAATAGTGGAGAACCTGAAGGTATGGATATTCAATTACCTATGCCCATACGTAAAAATTATTTTGCTGAGAGAGGAAACTTTCGATCAATAAAAAAATTTGCCAACACACCCAGGGTACTAATGAAAAATAACAATAAAAGACGAAAGGTGTCCAGACCAATGTGGATGGTCTTGAAAGTGATAGTCCGAGAGCTGGCACGAATTTTGGGCAGGTATTTGAGGCAAGCTGAAAACTTGTCAGATGCCTCTCCTATTATATCCCAACTCGGGATTGCAGATCTGGCTGGTGAGTAGGGGGCTAAATCAACCCCTACATTTTTTATGGCCTGGCAGGTAGAAAGCCCTACCGAAATGATCTGTCTTTTTGGGAATCTTATTTTTAGTTATAAGTAACACTCCATTAACATTTCAAGCTGCCAAATAATTTAATCGGGTTTTAACATTGCCAGACGCTTGCAAAATATTTTGGCAAAAAATTATAGAAAATGTTTTTGAGCAGCTTGAAATTTTAATGGAGTGTTACTTATAACTAAAAAATAAGATTCCCAAAAAGACAGATCATTTCGGTAGGGCTTTCTACCTGCCAGGCCATTAAAAATGTAGGGGTTGATTTAGCCCCGCTACTCACCAGCCAGATCTGCAATCCCGAGTTGGGATATAATAGGAGAGGCATCTGACAAGTTTTCAGCTTGCCTCAAATACCTGCCCAAAAATTCGTGCCAGCTCTCCTACTATGAGGAAACCAAATAATACAGACATAAACATTACTTTCTATTTCAGCAGTAAAACAAAAAAGTTAATAGCTATGTATTCACAAGGGCAGAAGTACATTATGGAAAGAGTACCTACTCCTTAGTTGAAAAATCAGACTTGAAAAAGTATTGAGGTTAAAATCATCGAGTTGAATATCGATCAATTGACCATTCCATAGGAGTAAAATTGATCATTCTTCCTGAGTCAATGAGTGAGCAAACCTTGACGTGAAGCCAATTAATGTCAACAGAAATTTTGGCAGATTTGTAATTATACAGGGTGTCTGAAAACAAATGCGAGGACTTTGGGAGATGATTCCAAGATACAGCCTTTGGAAGGCGATGACGAGTTGACAGTTTTTAAATATTTTTTAGGAGTCCCTAAAAAAACCTGAATCATAAAACTGACATAATTTGGTTAAGTAGATGTTACTCACAATTTTTTTTGATCCCACAACTTTATTATTAGGGGTTGAAAAAGGAACCCCAAAATTGTTTTCGTGTGATAGATTTTCGAAAAATTGAATTATCTTATGGTTTCCCCATTCAGTTCTGGAGAAAAAGTCTCTGCAAAATCTCGATACAGTCCTGAAATTTTCTAGGAAAAAATAAGAAAAATAACAAGCAGTTATAATCACTGTTCATTCCATTTCATCGTATGTTCCAAAAAATGAATATTCTAAGATATTGTTTATGCTCAAAATTGGTTTCGTCAATTATGCTAATTAATCGAAAGAAAATTCAATTAAAAAATTACGGATATAATTTTCATCCGGAAATTAAAAATTAAACCTTAGCCATAGACATACCATATCTTAGAAAATTCATTCTATGGAACACTTATACGATGAAATGGAATGAACAGTGATCATAACTGCTTGTAAGTTTTGTTTTTTTCCGAGAAAAGTATCGAAATTTTGCAAGAGACTTTTTCTCCAGAATTGAATGGGAAACCATAGAGAATTTTATTTTTCGAAAATCCATCTCACGAAAACAATTTTTGAACGAAAATCATAGGGGGATGTTATTTTCAAGCCCTAATAATAAAGTTATAAGATCTGAAAAAAAATGTGTGAGTAACATTTACTTATAGGTATAGTTTTATGACTCAGTGTTTTTAAGAAGCCGTAAAAAAATTAAACTGTCAACTCTTCATCGCCTTCCAAAAACTGTATTTTGGAAAGGGGGGCTAATTTCGAAAAAAAATTATATGAACTACCTCTGTTTATTTTTATCGAGGAATCATCTCCCTAAGTCCCTCACATTTCTTCACAGACACCCTGTATATTCCTCCGATGAAACTGATTATCCACGGAAATAATTGATATGATTGTTTCAATTCTATATGGTACTTGAGTACGAATTTTTGAAAATGCATTACTAGAAAAATACTTATGCATTTCTTGACCCAATAAATATCCCATTTTCTAGCGAATATTTTTTCTTGCAGATAAGCTAGAGGGTTTCAATCGACACTGGATTTGTACCTTCAAATTTCAGCTGAATACAAAATGCTCCCCTGGGTTTCTCAAGAAATGAACAATCTATGTTCTGGAAATGAGATGACTATGTTCCTTCATTTCAACTGCAATACAGTTGATATAAAATCTTTGCCAAATGATCCCACATTATATTTGACTAACACTTAAAAAAGTGCATGTAGAATATAACAACGTATTTCAATAATGAGTTGAAACAAGAAAATAATTCAACATTAATAGGAATAACTCGTAATTTAGTGAAGATAGGATTTGTTTTCACATTCGGATTAGTCAGGAAAAACGAGCCCGAAAATAAACGCTATTAATTATTTTTTCTCCAGGAACATACCTCTTTTATTGGGTCATCCGAAAGATAATTTAATTCTGAATGTTTCTTGAATACCTTTGTTTTATATTTCTCACCGTCAGCGATCTGCAGCGTTATGTTAATTCTATTCCATTTATTTTTTCTATATTGAGACAGTATGCCTTGATTAGAGATAAAGATATGATTGTGCTTCTTAAAAATCAAAGAGACTTTGTAGCAAACTATTCCTGAATTATTATATTCATCAAATATTAAGAGAAAAATTATAAGATCTTTGAGTGTAGGAATCGAAGCAACCTCTAACAGTATTAAACAGGAGATTTCAATGAGAATAGCGCGAAACTGTACTAAAAACGTGAAAAAATCACTGAAAATGGTGAAGTTTTTATAAAGGGTGAAATACTTCCTGAACGATAAACCTTCTATTAAAATGATTTTTCACATAACATGACCACATTTCATTTCTAGAAATCTCTGATAGCAATAATCTGAATAGTCACAAGACTTTTATCGCTTTTCCCAACACTTTCAATGGAAACTTTCGAATTCGGAGAAAAACGGGCATTTCGTACCTTCATTAAGTTTCCACAGAGTACAAGGTTACAGCGATAACTTATCTCTATGTTCTGGTTCACGTTGTTCCAGCGATAATCGCATATCCGTTCTGGTTTTGAATCGGAAGATGAAGTGTCAATTACGTCGATAGAAACATAAAAAATGCTATTTTTAAACCGTTTTGAGCGCTAACGTTTTGTGTAATTTACGATTTTCTAGCCGAAAACGGTCTCAAATGATAGGGTTTGACTATCTGATGAAAATTTCCTGATCAAATTCAATTCTGTCCGTTAGCACGATAACTTTCGAAGGGATTGTCCTAGAACTTGAGATTTTCAGGGTGAGTTCGGTTCCCAAATGACTCGGTTAGTTGGTTAACCGGTCAAATCGATCAGGCAGTTCCACAAGATTAAGCCATTTGAAATTTTTGTTATTCAATATCTGAGACAACGAAACCAATCGAAATGACATTTTGCGACCACATTTAAGATTCTCATAATAAGCCTCATGCTTGCAAAATTTTGTTGGCCATAGTGTTAACAGGATCAAAGAAAATTCAATTTGAATATTGAAAAGAAGAATCTTTATATTTCCATAACAAGGTAATATCCGATTTGAGTGATATTTATTCTGTAAATGAATCATTTTTACATGTTTCATTTTTTGAATAATTTCCAAAATACAGGGTGTCTGGTGAGGAATGGGACAACGTTTAGGTGGTGATGAGGGATGTCTCAAGGAGTGAGAAAATGCCATTTGAAATCATCTGAGGTACATGGTTTTAGAAAAAATTAGGAAATTTCAAATGACCATAATTCAGGAAATATGAGAGCTAATCCGATGATTTTTCGTATGAACAATGATAGAGTGAGTACGAATCTGTTTGAACGAAAAATTCGAAATAAAATCAGATCCGGACTCAGAAATTATTTTTTCTGAAATTAGGTAAAAACAACACCCTGTATGCGGTTTTCAATTTTTTTGGCTTCATATTCTGAGAGAGCAGGAAAAATACATTCAAACTCAACTGTCATCTCGAATAGCACAAATTTTCCCTGCTTTCTATGACCCTTCGAATGTCAATCTTCCGGTTTTCGCTCCTTACATATTATTTTCTCGACATCTCAAATGATCATAATTCAGGAAATATGAGAGCTAATCCGATGATTTTTCGTATGAACAATGATAGAGTGAGTACGAATCTGTTTGAACGAAAAATTCGAAATAATATCAGATCCGGACTCAGGAATTTTAGTTCTTCTGAAATTTGGTAAAAACAACACCCTGTATGCGGTTTTCAATTTTTGACTTCAGATTCTAAGAGAGAAGGAAAAATACATTCAAACTCAACTCTCATCCCGAATGGCACAAATTTTCCCTGCTTTCTATGACCATTCGAAGGTCAATCTTCCAATTTTCGCTCCTTACATATTATTTCTCGACATTTCAGAAACATGAAATCTCAGATAGTTACTAATAAGTAAAAAAAAGATCATAACCGAATCAAAATTTTTATAAAAATTATAAAAAATGCGAAATTTGGAAAATTAATAATTAATTCTTCAAATATTGTTCAAAATGAAAACCACCAACTTCTACACATTTATCTGCTCTTTTCATTAAGTTCAAAACTGCTTTCCGTATCACATTCGGGTTGTTTGGTATTTCGTCACATTCGTACAACATAGTTTTAAGGTGTCCCCAAAGGAAATAATCTAACGGTGTCATGTCGGGGGACCGAGGTGGCCATGCTCTTGGACCACCACGACCTATCCATCTATTTGGATAGACCTCGTTCAAATGATTTCTCACTGAAATTGAGAAATGTGGGGGTGCTCCATCATGCTGGAAGATAAGTCCTCTTTGATTAATATTCCCTAATAAATTAGGAAGAACATTCATAAGGAAATATCTATAAATTTCTCCGGTGAGTCTTTCTTCGAAAAAATGAGGACCTATTAAATTATTATCATAAAACTGCGCACCACACATCAACACTGAAACGTCTCTGTGATTGTCTTTGTACGACAGCGAAAATCGGAAGATTGACATTCGAAGGGCCATAGAAAGGAGGGAAAATTTGTGTCATTCGGGATGACAGTTGAGTTCGAAAGTATTTTTCCTGCTCTCTCAGAATCTGAAGTCAAAAAAATTGAAAACCGCATACAGGGTGTTGTTTTTACCTAATTTCAGAAAAACTGAAATTCCTGAGTCCGGATCTGATTTTATTTCGAATTTTTCGTTCCAACAGATTCGTACTCACTCTATCATTGTTCATACGAAAAATCATCGGATTAGCTCTCATATTTCCTGAATTATGATCATCTGAAATGTCGAGAAAATAATATGTAAGGAGCGAAGATCGGAAGATTGACATTCGAAGGGTCATAGAAAGCAGGGAAAATTTGTGTCATTCGGGATGACAGTTGAGTTCGAAAGTATTTTCCTGCTCTCTCAGAATCTGCAGTCAAAAAATTGAAAACCGCATACAGGGTGTTGTTTTTACCTAATTTCAGAAAAACTGAAATTTCTGAGTCCGGATCTGATTTTATTTCGAATTTTTCGTTCCAACAGATTCGTACTCACTCTATCATTGTTCATACGAAAAATCATCGGATTAGCTCTTTTATTTCCTGAATTATGGTCATTTGAAATTTCCTAATTTTTTCTAAAACCCCCTGTATATCAGGAACCATGTACCTCAGATGATTTCGAAAGGCATTTTCTCACTCCTTGAGACATCCCTCATCACCACCTAAACGTTGTCCCATTCCTCACCAGACACCCTGTATAACTCCGATCGTGCTGAAATTTTGCATTCATTTACTCAGCATAAATCTCAAGTCCTATGCAAAATTGAGATAATAGCATTATTGCTCCACCAATGAACCAATGTTCGAAAGGACCTGCTCAGGACTTTTCTTGAATTTTTATAGTTATTACGCTCGATTTTTATCGTCCCTGTAGTTTATTGAATATTCAACAAAACACGGCTTTATACAGAGTGGAGTGTTGTCGCCATTTTCAATTTCCCTATAACGAAAACGCTAAATCCGCAAAAAAAAAATCGTTAAAAAAATGTCGTTATACAGAAAATTTGTTTCTATAGTCGGCAATGTAGTGGTCGACTTCACTGATAAATTTAAGTTTATCATTCAAACTTTTCACACTAGCGTAATGGTTAGATTCAAACCAAACAGCCGGGGGTGTATTTAAAACTGTTTCAGAATGATCTCACTGCCCGCCGTAATGACTTAGTTTAAAGTCGGGATTTATTACGTACGTCCGGAAAAATTTCGGAAAAAACCCACCCTTATACCTTCTTACCAATACCCATTCAAAGAGTGATGTTCTTTGAATATTTCGTCATAGAAATAAAATTCACTTTGTTTTAGAGGGTGTTTGAGCATGGAATTTGGATTCAAGGTGAAATGTCTTGTACGAAATTCGTTATACAGACGTTCGTTATAGGGAAGTTCCACTGTATTTAAAAAAAAGCCCTGAGTAGGAGCTTTTGAGCGCTCGTTCCTTGGCGGAGCAATAAGACTATTACTTCAACATTTTATATGGGACTTGAGATTGGTACCAGATAAAATGCAGAATCTCAGCACAATCGGAATTATATTCTGGAAATTATTCAGAAAACGAAATATGTGAAAAATCAATAATTAAAAAAAAATTATTTGGTTCAGATGATGCGATCTTCTTGAATTTTTGCATGAACAATCAGTATATCCATAGACAAACTAAAAAATTAGATGAGCCACTCGTATATTCCGCGCCATCTTTCGGAGGAGGAAACTAATACACGAAAAAATTATTTTCAATTTGATAGTTAGATGTCGTTGCATTCATGGAAATCCTATCAAGAAAATAGTAGGTATTAAAAATCATTATTATCAAAAAACATTTGAATAATCAACTGACACAAGAAGTGGTTTGACACGTTCTTTTTGAAATATAATAAATTTCGATATGCCTGCAAGAGTGAAGACGTGCTGTGTTATTGGATGTGAAAATCGAGATGCAAGAAGGTAATTATAAAATATATATGTATATTCTGTTACCTATAAGAATTAAGATACTCGTAGTTTTCAAAAAAGTTTTTCATGTATTGAATAAATAAGTTTAGTAGGTAAATACTCATATTTTGTATTATTGAATTCATTATTGTTAGTTTTTGAAAATGTTTTCAATGCAATTATTAGTTTATTGATTAGATATTTATGAATAAATCTGTATTTTCAATTGGTGATACCTACTTCAGTTAATAAATTTTATTCTATCCAGAATTTGATTATTGATCCTTATTTCTCGATTCCAAAAGAAAATCAGATGAAAGTTCGTTGCAGGTATTATTTCATGAGAATAAATTTCCTCACTCATCGATAACTTGCACGAATCCATTTGATATCCTTTTGGAAATTGAATTTCAAAAACTTTTTGGAAATTGAATTTCAAAAAACTTTTTGCCTATATGGGGTACCTACGTATTCAAAAGGTGCACTACAGAATTCTTTTTGAGGCTGCTTTACGATACAGATTCCTTCTTCAATAAAGTTTTTTTCACGAATTAGGAATGTTGTACAAAAACAGATAGCGTTGAAGCTTGTTCTACTAGTGTCTCATCTATTCTCCGTTTAGTTAGTCTATGAGTATATCAATCTTCATTCACATTCTTCATTTCCATAGAGATAGAATAGTATAGAGTTGCTATCAATGAAATGAAAGTGGTATCAGATCCGCCATATTACTGCCAGGAAACGTCGAATTTTGACAATCATTGAATTTTTTCTAAAAATAGTGATTTTTGTACCTTTTTCAAGTTAAATTGAGATTTCTTGTGCTTAATAAACAATAATAAAATGGTATCGTGTGCTATATGGCTTTGTTCAAGCAGGGACGAGATAGATAAGAAGAAAATTACAGGAATAACATTTCACAGGTAAGGATGAGAGTGAACAGATCCGCATTCGAAATTTTTACATGTCTGTCTTGGTAATCTGATATCTTTTTATACGAGTATATTATTGCCCGAAGAAAAATTGTTTATTTGATATTCAATTGACCTCATTTGAACAGGATTCCTAAAGACCCAACACGTCGTATTTTTTGGGTGAAATTCGTAAACAGAAAAAAGTGACAACTTAATTCAACCCTAAACTTTCCGCCATATTGGTCCGCATCTAAGCCCCGCCCAGTGGTTCAATTTTTCCTTACACAATTGTATGTCATAGCGTCTCTTCTCTATTCTATCTCTATGTTCATTTCACTCGAATCGGATATCTTGTTTGTTATGCAAATTTAAAGATTTATTGTTTCAGAATTCTAATTGAATTTTCTATGTTCTGTTTACACTATGACAACAAAATTTTGCATGAGGCTTATTATGAGCATCTTGCATGTGGCCGCAAAATTTCATTTCGATTGGATTCGTCTTGTCTGTGATACTGAGGAACAAAGATTTTGAATGGCCATATTTTATGAAACGATTTGGCTGGTTAACGAACTCAACTGAGGCATTTGGGAACCGAACTCACCCTGAAAATCTCAAGTTTCTAGGACAATCCCGTCGAAAGTTATCGTGCTTACGGCCAGACGGACAAAATTGAATTTGATTACGAATTCGTCATTATTAAGTCGAACCCTATCGTTTGAGACTATTTTCGGCTCAATATTCGAAAATAACAGGAATTTGGGCAACTCGTTGAAGTTAAACGAGCGCTCAATAAAATATATCGGAATCAATAGTGAGAAAGATAAATGAAGACAATCTTATCCTAACCATAACCTCGATAAATAAGATCACATCATTATGAAGAAGAAAAGTGTGGATGTTTAGATCAAACTACATCAAAACTCACTACAAAAGACCTTCGGTTGATTCAAACAACAGGATATTTGCTCCAATTTTTACATACAACCTACCATATTCCCAAACATCGCATTTATACCCACTGCATATTTCTCTCATTCGATATTGATGTTTTTATCTATGTATTTATCATTACATAAACCGAAACACACTTCAGAACTTCTCCGTTCAATCACAGAAATTTCACTAAACTTGGCACCGCTTCATTTCTCACTTTTTACCACTGACCGACGAGAAGAAAATGGGCATTTTTCCTCGGAAAAGCGCGATACACCGGGTAAAGCTCTAGTCAGGACGTGCATTGTTATTACTCCGTTTTCATTTCGATTATGGCGCCCTCATCATAGAAAAATTGTCACAACAAATCCCTGAAGTGCAGAAATTGTCAAGTCTCTAGATCTTTCAAATCGAAAGTTACGGGTACAGTTTTTGACCCCGAATTTTATCAGGAAATACAACTGAATAGTTAGAGATCATTTCCGGCTCAAAATTCGAAACTAACAGATATTTGGGCAGAACCATATCACGCCGTTCCACCAACAGCACATACGCAAAAAAATCAAAAAAAAATATATGATACTCTGCAGAATATACAGGGTGTCCGGGGAATAACTGTACATACTCTTACCAGAGATAGAGGTGCACTAGCTGACTACTGATTGACTATAGAAAATTAATTTCTGGATTTCCCTAGAAAACTACAGGGTGTTTTTCCAACTTCATGAAAAAAAAATACTTAGACCATCATAAAATCCAAACTTATTGACGGATATTATTGAAACTTGGGAGTTATTGGCACATGCTAAGGTCGAGTCAGAAATACATCAATTATTTCGTTATTCCAGGGCCGGACTCATGAATCTTCATTTAAAATGTTTAGGGTAAAAAAACACTTTGTATTTCGAATAACGAATAATTGATTCGCTTTTTAGAAAGAAGCTAAATTATGCTTCAATTTGTGGTATCGCTTGAAGTTGTCACATCAACAATTATTTTTTATGAATTTTTGAATTCGGAAAAAGTTCGAAAAATTTAATTTATTTACCTGAACAGGACTTAGTCACCTTGTGGAGGTCGAAAATAAATAATAAATTATCTTTAGAAAGTCACCGAAGGTGAGGAAGACTATAATAATTTGTTGATATACTGGGTGGCCACCCTAGACGCGGATCTCATTGCGATGAAGTGAATAAAGATATATTGCGGAAAAAAAATATTGGCGACATGTATAGGGTATACATAAACATATTTCAAAATTATTCGTATGTATACCGGGTGTTCGACAACAAAGTTATAGACCAAAGTGACACTTCTTCCAATGAACACCCGGTATACATACGAATAATTTTGAAATATGCTTATGTATACACTATACATGTCGCCAAAATTTTTTTTCGCAATATACCTTCATTCACTTCATCGCGATGAGATCTGTGTCTAGGGTGTTCATCCAGTATATCAACAAATTATTATAGTCTTCCTCACCTTCAGTGACTTTTTAAAGGGAAATTCATTATTTATTTTCGACCTCCCCGAGGTGACTAAGTCTTGTTCAGGTAAATAAATTCAATTTTTCGAACTTTTCCCAAATTCAAAAATTCATAAAAAAATAATTGTTGATGTGACAACTTTAAGCGATACCACAAATTGAAGCATAATTTAGCTTCTTTCTAAAAAGCGAATCAATTATTCGTAATTCGAAATACAAAGTTTTTTTTTCACCCTGAACACTTTAAATGAAGATTAATGAGTCCGGCCCTGGAATAATGAAATTAATTGATGTATTTCTAACTCGACCTTAGCATGTGCCATAACCCCCAAGTTCAATAATATCCGTCAATGAGTTGAATTTTATGGTGGTCTTTCTAAGTATTTCCATGAAGCTGGGAAAACACCCTGTAGTTTCTAGGGAAATCCAGAATTCAATTTTTTATAGTCAACAGTAGTCAGCTAGTGCAACTCTATCTGGTAAGAGTATGTACAGTTATTCCCCGGACACCCTGTAGATGTGAATATTGCAAACGAAGGAAAAAGAAAAATAAATAAATTGGAATCAACAATGAGAAATTTAAATGAAGACAATCTATTCACAACCACAACCCCGATAAATAAGATCACATCATCAAGAAGAAGAAAAGTGTGGAGGTTTAGACCAACCATCGAAACTCAACGAAAAAACCTTTAGGTAATTCCTCAGATCAATGAAGAAACATTGATGGGCCCTGTCGGATGTATACAGAGTCAAAAATGAGGAAACGATCTCTATAGTAATAGTAGTAATAGTAAGTTTATTCAACATCAAAATATTACATGTTATGTCAACTATTCAAATAACATATTGCTACCCCAAAATTCCTCAATGCTGTAGAATGTACCATTAATCAAAAAGTCCTTGATGGTTTGATCAAATTTTTTCATTGGCAGGGTTTTCAATCTTAATGGGAGGGCGTTGTAGAATTTAACCCCCCAGTAGTCAAAGAATTGTTGTGTCCTGGCTAAGCGATGTAATGGTGTTATTAACTCATCTTTTTTCTTGTGTTATACTCATGCTGATCCCGATTTAAATTCATTGATTCTTGTGCTGGTGTACGTGCTTTAAACATTGCCTGATAAAGATTGAAGTTACCGTAAGTATTCTTTCCTCTTTGAATGAACTTCTGCAGCTCTCTCTCCTACTCAGCCCTTTCAATGCTCTTATAGCTTTTTTTGCAATATAAAGACCTCTCTTGATGACTGGCCCCACAAAAGTATTCCATATGTGAGATGACTATGTACGCAAGCATAATATGCAGTCTTGGCTGTTTGGTACGTGGCTATTTGCCTCATTTTCCTGATAAGAAATACTGATTTTGAGATTTTCTTACAGATCTCTTCTACATGTGCTGTCCAGGTCAGTCTACTATGAAGAGTGATACCCAAAAACTTAATATGTTAACCTCTGCATTATGATGGAAACTTATTTCTTCTGTCTTATTTGCATTTAATTTGAGTGTTGATTTGCAGTAAACCATTCTTCAATATATTTTTTGGTATTTTCTTCCCTGTCTTGCATATCTTGTACACTTCTACTCCTCATTAAAACCGACGTGTCGTCACAGTAAAGGCAAGCATGGACCCAATCGGGAACATCTAAATCATTTATATAAATTATAAACAAAATAGGTCCCAAAATGGATCCCTGAGGCACGCCAAGTTCAACAGCTGCCTCACCGGATGAAGCACCTCCAAATGCCACATGTTGTTTTCTGTTTCTTAAGTATGACCTCAGAAGATCGTTTACCACATCTCTGAAACCATAGAAGTTTAGTTTGTCCAATAAAATTTCATGGGACACTGAGTCAAAGGCTTTGCTTAGATCGAAATTGAGCATTTTGACAAATTCTCCCTCATCGAGGGCTTCTGTGATATTTTCAATGATTTCTATTAGAGCTGTTATTGTGCTTCTTTGTCTTCTATACCCATGCTGGCCCCCATGCAGCAGCGAATACTTCTCTAAGAAATTGACCATTCTATTTTTGATTGCCAGTTCAAATATTTTCGACAAATTCGGGAGTATTGATATAGGTCTATAGTTGTTACATTCATTTATATCTCCTTTTTTCTTGTATACAGGAACCACTCTGGAAGATTTGAGTTCATCTGGAAAATAACCATCACTGAAGCATTTGTTGATGAGAACGCTGATGGGTTTTGACAGTTCATTACTGAACAGTTTGAGGTCATTCATAGACAGAAAATATTTGTCTATTGTATTTTTATTCTTGACATGGGAAAACAATCTTCTCACCTCCTCCTCGGTACAATCAAAAGATAGCAGCTCTTGGAAGTGTCCGTTTTTACCTTCTTCAAGTAGTACTTATACGGTTTACCTTTGTTCTTTAGTTGATTTGCGGTGTTCCTTCCAATCTCTGAGAAAAACTTATTCAGGTCATCTGGTGTCAACCTAGTGTCTTAGCTGAATTTTGTTTCTTCTTTTTTTTATGATATTCCACATGGCTTTTGATTTATTATTGGCATTTTCTATTAAGTTTGTGTTTTTGCTCTCAGTGCATTCCCAACTTCCTTGTTAAACATTTCTTTATATTTTTTATATATCGTCTTGGATTTCTGGTCTCTCTTAACTGACATGATCACCTGCAGAGCATCCAATTTATTTTTCATTTCCTGTATCTCTGTGTTTTGAAAATTTCGTTGTTTTTGTTATGTTGTTTAATAACTATATCTTTTACAGGTGCCCATTTATCTAAAATAGACATGAAATAGGTATGAAATTCTGTAAAACTCACTTTCGCATCTTTGGAGCCCAAAAAGACCTCCCAATTAGTTTCGGAAAGTTCTTTTTTGATATGTTGAATGCTGTCCTCCCTGAATAATCTTTTCTTCATCGTTTCTTTTTTCAATGGTGTAGTTGTTTTTGTACTTTTAATCTTCAATAATTGGGCTTGATGATCAGACATATGAATTTCCGATGTTATCAGTGACAATTCTTCCCGATGATTAGTGAACATATTATCAATGCAATTAGCAGATTGTTTTGCTACTCTGGATGGTGCAGTTGCCTCTCCCTTCAATCCATATGACAACATGAGATTTGTAATCAACTTGCTTTCTCTAGTTTGCTTCAGAAAGTCTATGTTGAAATCTCCTCCAATAATTATCCTCTCCTTGCTGTACCTATCGGAGACGACATTGAGTGCTTCAGTTAGAGTTTCCAGGAACTTGTTGAAATCTCCTGTGGGTGCCCTGTACAGTGCCATAGTTACCGTATTCATTGCTGGGGGATGTGTGCTGCCGCTATCTCAACATCTTTTTCCCTGGACAGTTTCACTACCTCTGTTATTTCTGAAGACTTCCATCTATCGTGTACTGCCACCAACGCTCCTCACATTTCATAATTTGCCTGCAGTATATACTTGAGATCTCATATCTGTTCAGCTCAAACCAATTCACTTTGTTCCCTCTTCAACCAATGTTCACTCAAGAGAATAATGTCGATATTTCCATCATCTAAAAATAAGTTTAATTGATTAATTTTGTTCCACAATGATTGAATGTTATAATTTAAAATTGTAAAGCTGTTAATATCTTCTTGTTTTGTTTTCGTATTAGTGCTTGCTGCTGAAGGCTCTATGTTTGGGAATTGATCCGTTTCCTCCCAAAAAAATTACCATTAAAATTAAATTTTCGTATTTCTACTCCCTCAGGCCAAAACTCTTCACTAAATAATGTGTCATATGCCTCTTGTGTTGTCACTCCTATGCTGAATGAAGAATTGTTACCTTTGTATCTAGTTTCTTGACAATTGCTCCTTCACAATCTTGGTGTCCTTTATATACTACCTCAATATCTTCCTTTCCTACCTCCTTTCCAGAGATTCTTCCTATATAACCATTTCCGCCTCACTGCCCCTTTAATTTTATTATTTTCCTCAGAACTTCCATTCCTTTGCAGATCAGACTATCCCTTGTTCTCCTTGTCTGTCTTCTACTTTTAACTTCAGTCCAAGCTTCAGTTCTCGCATTCATAGCTGCAGCTGCACTGTTGTTTTCATTGATGTTATCTTTTGGAATTTTAGGTTATACTTTGTCAAATTTGACGTATCATTATCATTCTGTGGTTGTGTCTGTGGATGTTCCATATGTCGTAGTTCTTTGAGATTTGTTCTTGTACTATATTCTGTGTTCCTACTGAATTTAAATTAACAGTGGATGTACTCGATTGTTGACCTTGAATTTTTTCATCTTTCTTGAAAGCATGTGGAGCTGGCTGTCTCAGTCTTTGAAAACGATTATTTACTTCGTTATGTGTATATTCCCTCCTGATGTTTTATAAACATAACCTAACCTAACTTTGGCTATTTTCTATGAATTTCAGGATATTTGCGCCAGTTTTTCGTAATTCTTCACTTCAAATGCTTTTGCAGTGATATTGAAGTTCATTCACTTCAGAAAATGCCGAAGTACTGTATATAATCGGATATTTTTTATGGAAATATGAAGGTTCTTCTTATTTTCAATATTCCAATTGAATTTTCTATGGTTCTGCGAACACTAAGGCCACAAAATTTTGCATGAGACTTATTATGAGCATCTTGCATGTGGCCGCAAAATTTCATTTCGATGGGTTTCTTTTTGTCTGAGACATTTAGGTACAAAAATTTTGAAATGGCCATATTTTATGAACAAAACGTTACCAATTTGGCTGTGTTAACGAACTATAATCATGTTAACACTATGACCACAAAATTTTGCATGTACGTGGCTTATTATGAGCATCTTGCATGTAGTCTGTAGTCGCAAAATTCCATTTCGATTGGTTTCGTTGTCTGAGATATTGAATGAAAAAAATTTTTAATGGCTATATTTTATGGAACACCCCTCTATCCATTTGGCTGCTTAACTTAACCGAGTCATTTGGGAACCGAACTCCTCTGAAAATGTCAAGTCTCAAGGAAAATCCCTTCAGAAGTTATTGTGCTCGTTTAAGGATAACGAGCGCTCAAAAACACCGTTTGCAGTAAGAAATTCGGATGGAAAGCATTTATGGATTTTTGCAACGATAGAAAGTATCAGTTAGATTAGATGGAAATCGGAAGGCTGATTTTAAAAGACTGGGCTGTGGACATGAGGAAAAAATTACCGAATAACCCTCGGACATTGATAAATACTCAAAAATTTCATGACAACTTTCTCGAACTTATCGCTTGTAGACAACAGACCACCGCCGACGCCGTCGGTCTGTTTCCAAGCAACAAGCTTACGAAATCTTTCATAAAAATTTTTCAATGTCCCTGGTTTATTACTAGTGAAAATGTACCTTCGCTAATAACCATAAGGTGGATACGGTTTATTCTTAAAATTATTTCTATTGAGTTTATATAAGAAGTATATTCATTTCGTTACGTTACCCCTCAAAAAAAGCACGACTTCTGCCCTTCGCTTATATCGAACTGTCAAATTTCAAAACAAAAACAAACATTTTTGTATTATATAATCTTATCCTCCAATTATTCCACTGACACCGCGCTTGTACCTATCTATGTTTCTTTATCGACCTGAGGGTGGAACAACAGGTTATTTGTTTCAATTTTCACACACATCCAACATTATTACCAAACATTGCATAACAAAATTGATCCATTCCATAAGGAATATCCACTTTAAAGGAAGCACACTGTATATCTATTCCAATCAATTAATAAAGATTTTATCTCTGGACAGATTAGAATTTCTCCGTCCAATCACAGAAATTTCACCAAACTTGGCACCGCTTCATTCTCACTTTTAAACACTGATCGACGACGAGAAGAAAAATGGGCATTTTTCCTCGGAAAAGCCGATACACCGGGGAAAAACACCAGTTAGGGCGTTGCATTGTTACTTCTCCCGTTTTCATTTCGATTATCGCGCCCTTATCGTAGGAAATCTGCAACGACAAATCTCTGAAGTTTTTGACCTCGAATTTCATAAAAAAATCCAACTGAATAGTGTGAGATCATTTCCGGCTCAAAATTGGAACTAACAGATATTTGGGCAGCAGAACTATAGCACACCGTTTCCCTAACAGCAAATATGCAAAAACAATCAAGAAAACAATAGCGATACTCTACAAAAGATAGATTAAAAATTGAAAACTGAAGAAAAAACAAATATATTGGGATCAACAGTGAGAAAATCAAATGAAGACCATTTATTCCCAAACCATAACCCCGATAAATAAGATCACATCATCAAGAAGCAGAAAAGTGTGGAGGTTCAGACCAAAATACATCAAAACTCACGAAAAAACCTTTGAGTGATTCAGACAACAGGATATTTGTTTCAATTTTCACATACAACCAACATTATCCCAAACATGGCATTGATACCCACTTCAACGGAAAACACTGTATATTCCTCTCATTTGATATTGATGTTTTTTATCTATGTATTTATCATTACATAAACCGAAACACACTTCAGAAACTTCTCCGTTCAATCACAGAAATTTCACTAAAACTTGGCACCGCTTCATTTCTCACTTTTTACCACTGACCGAGGAAGAAAAATGGGCATTTTTCCTCGGGGAAAAGCGCGTTACACCGTGAAAAAACTGTAGTCACGACGTGCATTGTTACTTCTCCCGTTTTCATTTCGATTATGGCGCCCTCATCATGGAAAATTGTAACAACAAATCCCTGAAGTGCAGAAATTGTCAAGTCTCTAGATCTTTCAAATCGAAAGTTACGGGTACGACCGTACAGTTTTTGACCTCGAATTTTATCAGGAAATACAACTGATAGTTAGAGTCATTTCCGGCTCAAAATTCGAAACTAACAGATATTTGAGCAGAACATATCACGCCGTTCCACCAACAGCACATAAGCAAAAACAAACAAAATAAAAATGATACTCTGCAGAATATAGATGTGAATATTGCAAACGAAGGAAAAGAAAAATAAATAAATTGGAATCAACAATGAGAAATTTAAATGAAGACAATCTATTCACAACCACCCCGATAAATAAGATCACATCATCAAGAAGAAAAGTGTGGAGGTTTAGACCAACCTACATCGAAACTCAATGAAAAAACCTTTAGGTAATTCCTCAGATCAATGAAGAAACATTGATAGGCCCTGTCGGATGTAAACAGAGTCAAAAATGAGGAAACGATCTCTATATTTATATTCCCTCCTGATGTTTATAAACATTAACCTAACCTAACTTTGGCTATTCCTATGAATTTCAGGATATTTGAGCCAGTTTTCGTAATTCTTTTTCACTTCAATATGCTTTGCAGTGATATTGAAGTTCATTCACTTCAGAAAATGCCGAAGTACTGTATATAATCGGATATTTTTTATGGAAATATGAAGGTTCTCTTCTTTTCACATAAATCCAATTGAATTTTCTATGGTTCTGCGAACACTAAGGCCCACAAATTTGCATTGAGACTTATTATGAGCATCTTGCATGTGGGCCAAAATTTCATTTCGATGGGTTTCTTTTTGTCTGAGACATTTAGGTACGAAATTTTGAATGGCCATATTTTATGGAACAACCTTAACAATAAAGAAGAACGAAATATAGATAAAAAAATTGAAACGAAAAAAAAACCAATAAAATGGAATCACAGTGAGAGGTTAAATGAAGACAATCTATTCACAACGATAAATAAGATCACATCATCAAGAAGAGAAAGTGTAGAGTTTGGAGGTTTAGACCAAACTACATCAAAACTCACGAAAAAAACCTTTGAGTGATTCAGACAACAGGATATTTGTTTCAATTTCACATACAACCAACATTATTCCCAAACATTGCATTGATACCCACTTCAACGGAAACACACTGTATATATCCTCTCATTGATATTGATGGTTTTATCTATGTATTTATCATTACATAAACCGAAACACACTTCAGAACTTCTCCGTTCAATCACAGAAATTTCACTAAACTTGGCACCGCTTCATTTCTTTCACTTTTCACCACAGACCGACGAGAAGAAAATGGGCATTTTTCCTCGGAAAGAGCGTTACACCAGTGAAAAACTGTAGTCAGGACGTGCATTGTTACTTCTCCTGTTTTCATTTCGATTATCGCATCCTTATCGGAGAAAAATTGCAACGACAAATCCCTGAAGTGCAGGAAATTTCAAGTCTTAAGTTCTTTCAGTTGGAAAGTTACAGGTACGACCGTTCAGTTTTGACCACCTCGAAATTTATAAAATGCAACTGAATACTTGGAGATCATTTCCGGCTCAAAATTGGAAACTAACAGATATTTGGGCAGAACTATAGCAACACCGTTTCCCTAACAGCAAATACGCAAAAACAATCAAGAAAACGATAGCGATACTTTACAAAAGATAGATTTAAAAATTGAAAACGAAGAAAAAAAACAAATAAATTGGAATCATCAGTGAGAAAGTTAAATGAGGACAATTTATTAACAACAATAACGCCGATAAATAAGATCACATCATTAAGAAGAAGAAAAGTGCGGAGGTTTAGACCAAGCTACATCAAAACTCACGAAAAAAAAACCCTTTGGGCAACAGGATGTTTGTTTCAATTTCCACATACAGGGTGTCCCAAACTCGACGTCAACCCGAACCGGGTGTAAAGGCAAGTAATTGCTTGTTGTCAGAAAAATATAAAAAAAACTAAGTTGTATGGGTTGAAAATAATGGGCATTTAAAATAACACGCAAAATTCCACACCCTGTGACAGTCTTTTCGCTCCTGTTGCCCACAAATATCAACTTTTTCCAACTTTTTTTTTTGCTGTGTAACCTTGAATAATGCTTGTCTGAACTGTAATCAAAATTTGGATACCAGCTGCTCTAGGTTTCATAAAAATAGGGCTTGCTTCTCAGAAACAAAATTCAAAATAAACAATTGTCTAGTTTCAACTGACTGTATTGAAAAAAAATGTACTACGCAAGTTTGGCAAGTTTGTCAAACGTTGGCGCATTTAGTAAGGATTCCAAAATGGTATAATACTTGTTAAACTGTAGCTGCAGTAGTTCAAATTTATTTTCGATTGCCTTTGAATACACTCTTTCTTAAACAGCTTCCCAGTAACAAAGTCCATTGGATTCAAGTCCGGTGAACGGGCCGGCCACCAGATTGGACCAGAACGTCCGATACATCTTCCGGAAAAAATGTTACCAGAAAAAAAAATTCCAAAGAAATTTCTCAGGAAAAATTTTTTCTGGAAAAAATAATTTTTTCTGGAAATTTTTTTTCCTGGTAACATTTTTTCCCGGAAGATGTATCGGACGTTCTGGTCCAATCTGGCCCGTTCACCGGACTTGAATCCATTGGACTCTTTTACTGGAAAGCAGTTTTTAAGAAAAAGTGTATTCAAAGGCAATCGAAAATAATTTGAACTACGGCAGCTACAGTCAACAAGTATTATACTACATTTGGAATCTTTACTAAATGCGCCATTTTGACAAAACATGCCAAACTTGCGTAGTACCTTTTATTTTCAATATAGTCATTGGAAACTAGGCAATTGTTTATTGAATTTTGTTTCTGAGAAGCAGAAACAATCAAGAAAACAATAGCCATACTCTACAAAAGTTAGATATAAAGACGAAACGAAAAAAACAAATAAATTGGAATCATCAGTGAGAAAGTTGAATGAAGACAATCTATTCACAACCATAACCCGATAAATAAGATCACATCATCAAAAAAAGAAGAAAAGTGTGGAGGTTTAGACCAAAATACATCAGAACTCACGAAAAAAACCTTTGGGTGATTCACACAACAGGATATTTGTTTCATTATCACATACAACCAACATTATTTCCAAACATTGCCTAGATACCCACTTTAACGAAATCACACTGTATATTTCGCACGTTCGATTATTAATGTTTTTATCTCTGTACTTTATCATTACATGAACCGTAACACAGGTTAAATTTCTCCTTAACTTTCACAGAAATTTCACTAAACTTGCACCGCTTCATTTCTCACTTTTTACCACTGACCGACGGGAAGAAAATGGGCATTTTTCCTCGGAAAAGCGCGTTACACCGTGAAAACTGTAGTCAGGACGTGCATTCTTACTTCTCCACGTTTTCAATTCGATTATCGCGTTCTTATCGGAGAAAAATTGCAACGACAAATCCCTGAAGTGCTTTTATCGACCTTAATCAGGTACTTGTGTGTGTGTTAAAATAAGCTTGATATTCTGTATCAAACACAATAAACATAAACGCTGGTTTGTGCTGAGATCATAGTAGGAGTTAAGGAGTCATTCATAATGTCGAGAGCG